>PVLC010000378.1:159770-225694 GCA_004027655.1 Graphiurus murinus
TTTTTTTTTTTTTTTTTTTTTTTTTTTTTTTTTTTTTTTTTTTTTTTTTTTTTTTTTTTTTTTTTTTTTTTTTTTTTTTTTTTTTTTTTTTTTTTTTTTTTTTTTTTTTTTTTTTTTTTTTTTTTTGCGGTACTGGGGATTGAACTCAGGGGCATTCTACCTCCGAGCTACACCTCCAGCCCCATTTTTAATTCTTTATTTTGAAACCGAGTCTCACTAAGTTGCGGAGTGCCTCACTAGGTAGCTGAGGCTGGCCGCGAACCCGGATCCTCCGGTCTCAGCCTCCCGAATGCTGGGAAAGTGTAAAGGGGTCCTGAGACCAAAAGTTTGAGAACTGCTATTTTAAGAGTTTAATCAATCCATTTCTTAGCTCTCTGTTATTTATATTTCAGTCATCAGAAGCAGAAAGTTGTATATGCATGAATATTTATTTTAGCAATATGTATAAAAACAAAAAATAAAGAGAGACAACCTGAATGTCTAATATCAGGGAAAGGTCTAATAGTAATAAGTATGTTCCATGAACTCAATGGGATTATATATTTTAGTATTACATAATAATAAAATGATAATTCAACATAATGTTAGGTGAAAGGACATAAATCACTACTGCCAGCCGGGCGTGGTGGCGCACGCTTGTAATCCCAGCATTCCGGAGGCTGAGACCAGAGGATCCGGGTTCGCGGCCAGCCTCAGCTACCTAGTGAGGCACTCCGCAACTTAGTGAGACTCGGTTTCAAATTAAAGAATAAAAAATAGGGCTGGGGGTGTAGCTCGGAGGTAGAATGCCCCTGAGTTCAACCCCCAGTACCGCAAAAAAAAAAAAAAAAATCACTACTGCCATTGACTGTGAATTGTGAGCTCAAAATTTAATATATAAAAATGAAACCATTAAATAGCTACTATACTCCCTTCGGATGTTGAGATCATGTATTGTGTTTCTCTTTAATGAAACAGGGGCTATTACTATTTCCCTACATATTTTTAAAGCATCATTTTTAAGTTACCATTGGTGGGTGCCTGGGGCTCCCCTGAGTCTCTTAAACTAGGGGCAAAGAAGCTGTTGCCCTACTCCATTTAACAAGCCAAAAGGCTTCCCAATTCTAAAAAGCCAACTTCCTTCAGCAAACTTCAACAAAAGCTCTTGTCTCCAAGGCCTCTGGGAACCATCCCTGACAAACGGCAGATCTGTTCAAACACAACTGCCCTGGCTGCAGCCATAGTCACTGGGCACTTATCGAGCAGGCTCTGCACAGAAGTCCCAGTGCCAGACAAGGGGGCTATGTGACAGGAGCAAATCTGTATCTCCCCTCCGAGGTGCTCTTCCAGCTCCCTCCTCTTCCTGCACTGCCCCTCCACACACACACATGCACTACACACACACACACACACACACACACACACACACACACACCTCCAGGTAGATTCCTGTTGGCTTTGTGTTAATCCACTCCCTCCCTTGTAAGCTAACCCCATCTGAGGTGTCGAGGGGAAAGAGGTTGTCAGAGGAGGGTTGGCTTCCAGGCTTCCTCGCCTTCACCCATTAACCGGGTCCAGCTCACATCTTTTCCAGAACTGCCCCAGGCGATCCTCCTCAACTCCAGAGGTGCTGGTGGTTGGACGTCAGACTCCTGGAACCGGCAGCACAAGGGGAAAGGAGCACACCCCGTAAGCGCAGGCCGCTGCGATAGCAAGGGCGGGGTGGGAATTGCTAAATACACAGCAGCAGAGCGTCCTTGGCAATTTCTCCACCTACCTTTTGAGCACAGGGCTCAGATAAAGTTCAACATGGTGAGCAGGTTACAGAACCCCTGGCCTCCTTTGTAGCTTTGGGGGAGCAAATGAGTAGCAAGAGTGAGGCCCACGCTGAAGCCTGCAGGGGAGGGGGTACCGAGCCGGGGCTGGAGTCCACAGGCAGACCCGGAAAGGGTAGGAGGAGTGGACACCTTTCCACGTGCTCTTTGGCAGTTGAAGTTCAGAAATCTTCCTCAAATTCAGAAAGCTTCTCCTTCTCCCATCCTATTCTTCTCTCCCTCTCTCTTTCTCAAATGGCAGGAGGGTGAGGATATGGTTGAAAGAAAAGCAGATTGGTTCTGTTTATTCCCCCGGCACACATACAAACACATGGATGGGGCTCTGTTCCAACCTCCTGGAAGAAAGCCGGCTGCCCCCAGAGGATTCCGGCCAAATACTGGGGGTTCCTTAAGGATGTCTTTTGAAAACAATAAAGAAGGAGGAGAGATGCTTGCATAGCTACAGTCACAACGGAAAGTAATAATTTTCCTTGGCACTAAGAATAGTCTTTTTCTTGCCATCGCCTTCCATAAAGACAAGCCCTCCAGGCATCTTTGCCCCTGCCCTCCTCTTCAACCCACCCAGACAGATGTGTGAAGTTTTTCCATTCACATGGCACAGGGGCTTAGGGTGGAAGAGAGGATGAGCTGTTTCCCCCAGTTGAGACTTTCCAACCCTGGAGAGACTCATCTGTGGAGGATTTGTGCTGCTGGCGGCAGATAAAACAACCGGGTGGGGGCTGCTTTGGAAACGGGGAGAAGGATGGGAATTTTTCCATCTGGAATCATAAGGCTCTTGGTGGCAGGGCCAGATGGAACCAGAATCTGTCTGTGGAGTCAAAGCTTCCCTTGAAACCGGTCGTGCCAACAAGAATATGAGGTCGTTGCCAACACCGCGGCCAAGAGATAGGAGACAGAAGGGTTATGAAATGCCAAGGGCACACTGCTCTGACTTTGGGGGACGCAGCCCTGAAGGTAATTCAGCAAGGAGCTTCCTTGAGCTGATGAAAACAAGAAAGGTAAAACTTTCCACTCAAACTGGGGTGTTTGTTGGAAGGTGTAGCTCAGTGGCAGAGGGCTTGCCTAGCATGCACAAGGCCCTAGGTTCAATCCCCAGCATCACCCCTACCTCCCCCCCCAAAAAAAAAACTGGATCATTAGGAAAACAACCCACAGTCAGCCAGTCTCCATCCTCCCAAGCCATCTTTCAGCTGGGAACGAACATGTTTCCTTAATGCACCAGAACAATGTTGGAACTTCAATTGCTGTAAAGAATTTTATAAACGTTGAATGTCCCTGTCAACACTATTAATGAACATCCTCTCCACTGCACTTAAGCCAAATTCCAAGGTATAATTAGGGATACTGAACAATGATATAATGTAGATTGCAGTTTGCTTGAAGCTCCCAAGATCCAATTAGAGGGATGGTAGCAGATTTCCCAGAGCACGGGAGATGAAAACCATCTGTCGCAGCCTGCTTCCTAAGACCTTCCTTCCAGGAAAGCTCTTCGTATCACTCAATAAAGCCGAAAAGGAACACCTTGACCCTCAAAGCCAGACTTTAACCATAGACCAGCGAACAAGCTGGGGTCTGGACGAGCTCATCCTCTCCTCCAAGCCTTCATTTTCTTTTCTATAAAACGAAGTCATTGGATATGGATTGGTGGCTTTCAAATGTTTTAAAGCAGGGGAACCTTTTTTTTCTTTTTCTTTTTTCCCAAAAGGAACACTGTGATGGAACTCGACGTGTAAATATCCGTATGTCACTAGGAAGAAGTTAATAAACATGCCACTCACCAGACTGCTAGAAGGAAAGAGCTTTGCTCTTTGTGTCTCAGTCCCCAAGCACTGAGTCACTGCCTATGAGTACTAAGTGCTTCGTAAGTGCTGTGTCAGAAAACTTGTGCTTCAGTGGACAATTGGCATCGTTAGAGCGTGTCCCTCCCCGCTATATGGTTGTGATGCTAGAGGGCTGGGGCCTTCCATTGCTTTTGAACTATGATTTCATACATCAATATATAACTGATAGCCATGCAAATAATTCTTATTCATAGGCATAAAAATAACTTCTGTTCTCTGGAGGTTCAATAAACTTCCCTCCCCATCCCCCAAGAGAGAAACCAGTTTCCTTCTATAGTTGGTTCCAGACTAACAATGGTTCGCCTTAGGATTTTTTTCACTTGAACAATGGTGCAAAATCGATATGCATTCAGTAGAAACCGCACTGCAGTTTGGGGGTTCTGACCTTTTCCCTGGCTTGCATTATGCGGCAGGATATTCTGCCTTGATGTTGGGCAGCAGCAGTAAGCCTCACCCCAAGTCAGCAACTCCACCACGAGGGGAAACAGGGACCTCACAGTGTCCTGTGCTGCACGAGCTATTCGGATACTGTTTTCACACCCCATCAAGACTAGGCTGTCCGTGTACGTCTCCTAAGCCCATACATCCATTCTGTCTTTTATTTTCAGTATAATATTTGATAAATTAAATGAAATATTCCATCTTTTTTTTTTTTTTTTTTGGTACTGGGATTGAATCCAAGGGCATTCTATCGGCATTCTATCCCCCAAGTAACACCCCTAGCCCTTTTTATTTTTTATTTTGAAACAGAGTCTCTCTAAGTTGCTGAGGCTGACTTTGAATCTATGATCCTGGGATTGCAGGCATGTGCAACCATGCCCAGATAACAGTTTATTACTAAATAGACTTTGTGTCACATGGCTTTGCCCAACCTAGGCTAATGTCACTGTTGTGAGCCATGATGTCTGGTAGGTGAGGTGTACCTCAGACTCCAGTAACAAAACATATATGAATATATATATATTTAAATATGTTATTTAAATAATAATAATATAATTATTATTATTTTGTGGTACTGGGGATTAAACCCAGGGGCATTTTACCTCCAAGCTATACCACTAAGCCCTTTACATATATTTTGTTTTGAAACAGTGTCTCACTAGGATGCCAAGAGAAAAACAATTTTTTAATTAAAAATGTTTTAATGTATGGAAATGCTCTCAAAAGAGCAACACAGGTTACTAGGAGTAAGAAACTGAGAGACAGCAATATGGCTGACGGTAGTGGGGCAGCTAGAGGGGCTAGGCACCCCGACTCCAGAGGGAGGATCTGAGAAGACGACTAACATTATCCGAGGGATAAAAAATGGAGAGGAGTCCACCAAGTAGGACCACCCAACAGGAGGAGGATGGAAAGGAGCACTCCCTTACTCTACTCCCTGCCTTCTGGGACCAACCAAACTGGACCAAGAGGCCAAAGGAATGTCCATGCACCCAGAGGTGTCAGCTTTCATCGCTGTCATTCAGGCAGACAACAGGGATGACCTGGGATAAGCATAGAGCCACCTGTGGCTCACCGTGTGTGTTAATGTGACTTTACTCCACGGTCTCCATCAAAATCACTTTGCTATTATTCCAGAAGATGCTTGCTCCAGAAAAGCTACAAATAACTTTACCATTCATCCAAGAAATTTCCTAACAGTTGCATCGTCTCCTCAGTAGGAGGCATCCAAGGACAGTTTATAGCCCAAGATTCTTCTGGGCCCTCACCTGGAAATCCTCCCTCTGCTCTGTTGCCCAATCCTAATCAACCATGCCACGGACACAGTGAGAGGGTCGCTGTGTTGTCACCTTCTTCTCACTGTGACCAAAATACCTGACTAGGAAAGATTTATTTTGGATTGTGTTTCAGGGTTTCAGTCCATGGTCAGCTGGCTCCAAGGCAGAACCTTCATGGCAGAAGAAAGCTGCTCAGCTCATGGCAACAGGAGGATAGAGAAAGAGGGAGAGGGAGGAGGAGGGGGAGGAGGAGGAGGAGGAGGAGGAGGAGGAGGGAGAAGAAAGTAGAGAATGAGAGGAAGAAAGAGGAGGAGGAGGAGGGAGAGGAGAGAAGAGAGAGGAGAAAGGAGAAAGAAAAGAAGGGGCTGGAAAAAGATAAACTCTTTCAGGGCACACCCCCAGTAACCTGCTTCTTTTAGCTAGGTCCTACCTCCCAGTAGTTCATTCAGCTACGAATGGATTAATCCACAAATTGATTTTTTTTTATTTTTTTATTTTTATTTTTTTTTTGCGGTACTGGGGATTCTACCTCCGAGCTACACCCCAGCCCTATTTTTTATTCTTTATTTTGAAACAGGGTCTCACTAAGTTGCGGAATGCCTCACTAGGTAGCTGAGGCTGGCCGCAAACCTGGATCCTCCAGTCTCAGCCTCCCAAATGCTGGGATTACAAGCGTGCACCACCATGCCCAGCTCACAAATTGATTAATTAATGGGTTACTCTACTGATGAGGTCAGAACCCCCATGATTCGATCAGTGCCTAAATGTCCCACCTCTGAGCCTTGCTGCATTGGGGATCATGCTTTCAACATATGAGCTTTTGGGGGAGATTCTATCAAACCCTAACAACCACCATCAACCAGACTTTGAAGTCTCACTAAAGCTCCCTGCTTCTCTGTCCCTTGTTGGGAAGCTACTGAGGCTCTGAGGAGCTGGTGATCCCCTTGCCATGACCCCACGACTATAAACTCAGCCTGGCCTTACTAACAGGTTGCTCTGGTAACAGTGGGGAGGTAGCATTCGACGGAAGGGAAACATATTTGGAAGCAATCGTGTGTTTGAGCCTGAACCATCCAGGAGGCTCTTTCCCTGCTCAAGTTCAGCGGGATGATGAAATAAATATTCTTTTTCCTATATGGATATAAAATCCAGAGTGTTGGGGCTGGAAGGAATGCCAGGAATGAGGTCATCCCCCTTCCTTTGTGGATTAGGTCACTGGAGGGAGGTCAGCCAGGGGCTGGGACTAGAACTCAAGTATTCATCTCTGAGCCAGGACTCGAGTCCATTCTCCTGCTCACCTGTTTATTTTCTAACAGTCATTTGCTGCCTGCTGGGCATCCTGCCATGTGACACGTGCTCAGAAGTGGGGGTCACATTTTTTAGGGACTTCCCCCCCTTTTTGCTGTCTGTTCCTTTTAAGCAGATCCTGGGCTCTGTGCTCTTCCCTGAAGTAGCAGAAAAGCAGAAAGCTGAGATTAGTCTGTGAGAACTCCCCGCCCCCAATCTCTGAGGTCAAAACACTTGGGAAGAACAGAGAAGAGTATAAAGACCCAAAGATCTCGGAGAGGCTTTTCTTGGGCTAGAGTTGGATGAGAGTTGATGAGAACAGAGGGGAGAAGAGTCCCTGCGCCCTGCTCTGAGGGGAAGTTCTGCGGAGTCCACAGTAGACCCTAAGAGAGAGAGAGTGCCTGTGTGGACAGGGCCCTCGAGGGGCCTGAAGGTCTCCACGAAGCAGCAGCAACCCCCACGCCTCCCCAGGGCCATGTAGACAAGACTGAGAATTACCAAATAACCAGAACCGAAGGCCCTGGCACCACTAGCGTCTTGGCACCACTTAGACCTTGAAATTCCAAAACAACCCCTGGGGGCTGGTGCAGCAGATCTGAGGGGCAGACATCAGCACTGGGGAGAAGCCAGGATTCCTCCCCGCCAAAACTGGGTCAAGAGGACAGAGTCTCCTCCCCCCCACTCCTGACCAGCGCTAGGAGTGGCCACTTCAGAAATGGGGGCAGCACACCCTCCAACACATTCTGGTCTCAGGAGAAAGAACATAACTGTTTCCTGTGTTTGGTCCTTAACAAAAAGCAACCCCGAGCAACGGGATGCTGGGGTGAGGGATGCTGCCGTTGCTTTGAAAACCAGACACGATCTTCCCAGCAAACAAAGTGTTTTCTGAGCCACTTGAAGAATGCTTCTTTTCTCCGGGGACAGGAGGGCATCTTCCACGTGAAAGCGTTCACCTCCTGTGTTCAGCAAGAAGCAGAGAGAATGCCCTTCTTGCATTTGCTGCTTTTAGACTGCCGTCAGCTCAAAACAGTCCTGATGCCAAAGTGGTATATTGAGGGGGGAGGGAGATATTCTGCCGCCCTCCCCCAAGAGCCAGGGACTGGAAGGGGGCGGGGTGGGACCAGTCAGGCCCAGGGAAAGCCAGGAAGCCTGCAGCCTCATTTCCTTTCCTGGCTCTAGCTGCGACCCAGTGCGACCCTGCAGCTGCTCCCGCCCCCTGCTGGCTGCCAGCCAGGCCTCAGAGTCCAGTCTTTCTTACAGCCCAAGAGGTCCGGCCTTACAAAAGGCGGAAGGAAGGAAGGAAGGAAAGACCAGGAAAGAGGAGAGAGAGGTTAGCAGAGGAGAAAGGCAGGTGAGAGGATGGGGGAGATTGGCAGGGAAAGGGAAATCGGATGGGAGCAGAGAAGGAAATGAGGCACTCATTGTTAAGCTGCGGCTCCCGAGGCCTTCAGCCTTTGGTCCTGACCTCCTGCCCTGGGCCTGTCACAGGGGCTCAGGACACCTGGGCTGCTCGCTGAGCCTGGGAGGCTGAGACAGGAGAATCGTGGGTTCAAGGCCAACCTTAGGAACTTAGTGAGGTCCCTTAGCAACTTAGAAAGATCCTATTTCAAAATTAAAAAAAAAAAAAAAGAAATTGGGCTGGGGATCTAGCCCAGAGGTAGAACACCCCTAGGTTCAATCCTCAGTACAATTAAAAACAAAAATAAATTTGCAGAGAACTCCAAATGAAACATTGTGAGGCACAGAGCTGCATTTTAAGGAGACTTGTCCCCATCCTGGGTCACGGCAGCTGCAATGCACAGTCAGTACTTCCCACAGCCTGTTGAAAGTGACCCTTTAAAATAAATCACATATGTTGCAATGCTGTTAGAGTTGTTCTCTTGTAGGAGATGAAAATGCCAAAGACCCAACCCCTTTACTCTTCCCCTGCCCATAAAATCTGTTTCCTTACCCTTTTCTACTTTCAGGTTGTGTTTGTTTTTTTGTTTTGTTTTGTTTTGTTTGTTTGTTTGTTGCCATATATGAGAGAAAACATGTGGTACTTGTCTGTCTGTAGCTGGCTTATTTTGCTTAACATGATGTCCTCCAATTCCATCCATTTTCCTGCAAATGACATGAGTTCATTCTTCTTTCCAGCTGAATAATATTCCATAGTCTATATATACCATATATTTTCTCTATCCGTGCTCTTGTTGGCAGGCACCCGGGCTGATTCTATGTCTTAGCTATTGCGTCTAGTGCTGCAATAAACATGGGTGTGCTGGTGTTTCTTTTGTCTACTGACTTCATTTCTTTCAGATGTATTCCTGGTGGCTTTTAGAAAATATGTTCCTCTCTCACAAAAACAGTTAGGCAAGAGAAGAGCTGATTGCCCCTCCTTGTTTTCAGGTGAAAGGATATGAAGACAGTACTCATATACTGTCATATACTGGTGCTCAGACGGTCATCCACCCCATGAGATAACAAGCCAGGGACAGGAAGTGTGCAGAAGACAGAAGAACCCCGGCTGAGCATTGCCTTGAACTGTCTATACCCAGACATCTAAATTACTTGAGACAAGTGAATGACTTTCTGATGTAAACTGCTCTTAGGCAGTTGTTCTGTAACTTACAAAGTATTTCTAACACCCAGGACTGCGCAAGAATGGGTAGACGACACTGAGATAGCCAAGACCTGGCCTCTTCCTTCTAGTCTAGAAGTTTACAGTCGAGGCAGGGAAACTAGACATAGGTACCTGTGTTCAGAGTCCTGCAACACTTAATAACTTAAAGTATAATCATGTTTTAAACTGAAAGGAACAGCAAATACACTCCTAAGAATTTTTCCCAAGAAAGTTTGTTCAAAGATAACCACTGAATTAATATGTAATAGAGAAAACATGATGTGCCCTGCTATGGTTTGTGTGTCTGTCCCCTGCAAAATTCATGTTGAAATTTAATCCACAGAGCCAGCGAAGGTGAGGCTTTAGGGGGTGAAGTCCCAAGGGCTTGGTGATAGTGGCTGGGACTGGTGCCTTTCCAAAGAGGCTTCCCACAGTGTTTTCCCCTTTAACCTTTCACCTTCCACCAGAGGCTGCAACAAGGTGCCCTCTTGGAAGCAGACAGCACCCTTCACCAGATACTGAATGCCAGTTCTTAGATCTGGAACTCCCATGCCTCCAGAATTGTAAGAAATTGATTCCTTTTATTTATAAATTACCTAGTCTCAGGTTATTGATTATAAGAGTACAGATAGATGAAGACAGAGATTAGGGTTGAGAAGTAGGGGTGCTGCCGTAACAAATGTGGAAGTAGCATGGAACTAAGTAATGAGCAGAGGCTGAAAGACTTTGAAGGTGTGCTGTAGTTTGTATCTGAAATGTCCCCAAAGGCCAATATGGTACAGACTGGGTTTCCAGCTTGGTGCTCTTAGGAGGTAGTGGATACTTCAAAAGGTACAGTATGGTAAGAGGCCTTTGAGTCTTTGGAGGCATGACCTTCAAGAGGATAGTGAAATCCCAGCCCCTTCCTCTTCCTCTCTCTTGTTTTCTTGTTATGATGCAAGTGGTTTTACTCTGCTATGTGCCCCCACCCTGACATACAGACTCACCACAGGCCCCAAAGCAACGGGGCCAACTGATCACCGACTGGAACCTCCAAAGTTATGAAGCAAAATGAACCTTTTCTCTTTATAAGTTGATTATCTCAGGTATTTGTTATAGTGGTGGAAAGCAGACTAGAAAAAGACTAGATTGCTATGAACCAGGGTATTCTGGTGAGAGCACAGAAGAAGAAAAGGACTGTAGAGAGAGCCTAAGTCTTCCTAGTGATTATCTAATGGTCATGAAGAGAATGTTGGTAGAACTCTGCATGGAAAGGCAATTCTGGTGAGACCTTAGATGGAAATGATGAACAAGGTATTTGAAGCTAAAGGAAAGATCATCCTTGTTATAAAGTAGCAAAGAACTTGGCTGAATTATATACATGTCCTTTGTAGAAGGTAGAACTCACTAGCCATGAAATCCTGAATTTGGTAGAGGGAATCTCTAAACCAAGTATTGAGGGTGCTGCCTGGCTGCTTCTGAACTGCTTATAGTAAAATTCCAGAAGAATTAAATGAATTAAAGACAGAACTTATAATCAGCAGGGAAATAGAAGGGAAAGATCTGGAAAACTCTCAGTATGTAAAGAATTTTTTTTTTTTTAATGTTTGGGAGAAAATACCAAGGCATGGTCAAGCAACTGTTTGCAAAGAGATTACTGTGTATAGAATGAAGCCAGAGGTTGCTGTGGGGACCACAGGAGGGTGACCTGAGGTGCTCTGGAGATGAACGATGCTGCTGTTCCCACCGCAGGCCTGGAGTGCTAAGGCTGTGGGGGTGGGACGGTTTCAAGGGAGGGGTGCAGGGCACCCTTGGGACCTCAGGGCTCACCGCCTAGGGCCATGTCAAGTTGCTGCTACACACATTTGGGTACAATGCTCCTTGGCCATCCCAGCTGTGGCTCTGGTGTGCCCAGGTGAGGTGCAGGTGATTGCTCTAGGGGCACAAGCTGTAAACCGTGGCATATCCACAGGGTGCTAACTGCAGGCATGCACAGCATCCAAGCTGCAGAGACACGGCTGCCTCCTCCTAGATTAGCCTGGAGAGCCCCGGGGCCCTGGAGCAGTTCTCCGCAGAAAGCCCCCACTAGACCAGGGCCCAGTAGGACCATGGGGTTGGGACCACCACAGGGAGTCCCAGAGCAATGACTGGTGGAGCTGTGGAGTTGAGACTGCCCCGAGACCCGAGAACTGTAGAGCCGCCAAAGTGTGATGCCAGCCTGGGAGAGCCGCAGGTAGCTGACTCCAACCCCTGAGAGCTGAGATATGGCTGTACCCGGCAGGGCAGTGGGAGGGGAACCCTACACCGACCCCAATGCATGCAGAAGGTGGGCATGGAGTCAGAGAAGACTGTCCCCAAGCCTCCAATTTTGTGCTGTTTTTCCTGCTGGGTTTTAGATTTTATTCTTGGGACCTGATAGGCTTCTCTGCTTTCCTCTTCCTTCCTTTTGAAATGGGAATGTCTATCCTATGTCTGTGCCACCAATGTATTTTGGAAGCACAATGACTTGTTTGATTTCATAGACTCATAGCTGCAGGGTAATTTGCCCTAGGATGAATTGAACCTTGAGTCACACCCATTTCTGATTTGGATGAGATTTTTGACTTAAGATTTTAAAGTTGATGCTGGAACAAGTTAGAACTGGGGGCTAGTGGAGTGGAATGATTGTGTTCATGCATATGAGAAGGATGTGAATTGGGGGGCAAGGGTGGAATGTTATGGTCTGATTATTTGTGTCCCCTCTAATATTCATATTGAAATTTAATTGCCAATTGATAATATTAATAAGTGGGGACCTTTAATATTAGATGATTAAGTGTGTGTAGTAAATGCCTGTAATCCCAGTACTTGGGAGGCTGACAAAGGAGGATCACAGGTTCAAGGCCAGCCTCAGCAACCTAGTGAGGCTTTCAGCAACTTATCAAGACCCTGTTTCAAAATTTAAAAATAAAATAAGGGTGGGGATATAGCTTAGAGAAAGGCCCTGGGTTCATTCTCTAGTACCACACACATCTACAATAAACAAACAAAAAATGATGATTCGGTCTTGAGGGCTCAGCCCTAGTGAATGGGATTAATGTCTTATAAAAAGCTTCTCATGGAAGTGGGAACTCTAAAACATTGTTGGTGGGGTTGTAGATTAGTGCAAACACTGTGGAAAACAGTATGGAAGATCCTCAGATGAATAGGAATGAACCTACCATATGATTCAGCAATACCACTTCTGGGTATCTACCCAAAAGAATGGAAACCAGACCAATGCATGTGTATCTATGTTTATAGCTGCACGGTTTACAATTGCCAAACTATGGAACCAGCCAAGATGTCCACCAACAGATGAATGGATTATAAAACTATGGGATATGTACACAATGGAATTTTACTCAGCCATAAAGAACAAAATCATGTCATCTGCAGGAAAATGGAGGGACCTGGAAAACATTATGTTAAGTGAGATTAGTCAGGCATAAAAAGTAAAAAAAAAAATCAAATGCTCTCCCTAATATGCGGAAACTAGGGAGAAAATGGGTCGTAGGAGGGACTCTAGACAAAGAAGGAAAACCCGTAGAAGAGCAAAGAAGGTGATTTAACTGAAGGTGATGGGGGGAGACACCCTAATGCACATGATGTACTTTCACAAACATATCAAAGTCAATCACTAAGCCGAACATGAGAAGAGGGGAGGGGGGAGGGAATGGGGTGGGAAATGGGGAAGTGTTAACTGAGAGATTTGTGCATGTATGACTCTACCAGTTTGTACCTCACAACAATGTATGATTACAATGCATCAATAAAATAAAATAAATAAATAAAAACCTTCTCATAGTGTTCACCCTTTTTACCCTTCTACCTTCCACCATGTGAGAAGAGAGCAAGAAGGCCTTCACCAGACTTCAGATGCCAGTGCCTTGATCTTGGACTGTCTAAACTTTACAACTGTAAGAAATAATTTACCAAGTCTCAGTTACTTTGTTATAGCTACACTAACAGACTAAGACATACTCTAAATATTCAGCAAAAGAGGTTAAACTGACTGTCCATATGCAAAATTAATATTATGAAGTTAGTAAAGATATGATGTTGATCTATATGTAATGACAGGAATTCTCTAGATCATAATCAGGAAACAGGTTATCAACAATGTATCACATAAATCCTTTTTTTTCTGTATCCTTTGCATTTGTTGCAATGAATACAAATTTCTTTTATAACAGAGTACAGTGTGTAGCTTTTTTAAAAATCTATCAGTGCTTATTGAATACCAACTATTTGCAGAACAACTTTGGTATATGAGTAGGGGCTCCAAAGAACACAGGGTTTCAGAGAAGCGTGTGTCCCCAGGCATGATGGCACCTGCCTGTAATCCCAGCACTTAGGAGGCTGAAGCAGGAGGATCACAGATTGGAGGACTGTCTCAGCAATTTACTAAGACCCTCAGCAACTTACAAAGACCCTGTTTCAAAATCTAAAATTTTTTAAATGGCTGGGAGTGTAGTTGGGAGGTAGAATGCCCCTGGGTTCAATCCCCAGCGCCAAAAAAGTCTACTTGGGAAAATAAGACATAAACATGTAATAGATCTATCTATTTATATGAGCTATAGAATATTTGTTACAAAGCTTACCCTCTCCAATGATATGATATATATTGAAGCAAAACATTGAATTGTAAATATTAGGTGTTTATGAAAAATTCTAAACAAAAATTGTTGTATTATATATGTCATATGCAAAGAACGTGAGTCCAGCATTGTGAATAGCTTCTGGAAACTGCTTTCTGGCCTTCTGAAATCTTGCCTAGAAATTGTCTGCCAATCTGATAAGACACTGTCTGTAAAATAGAAACCTACAAATTCAGCAAAGCATCTCTCAAATTCTAGAACACTCCAAGTCAAAGTGGTACCAGTTTAAAATGTGGCAAGTTGACAAGTTTATCACGAACTTGGTGTGACCTGATACTGCCAGCGGTATGGCTTACCTCCTGAATTTGACCCCCTCTCCCTGCTGCCCAAGTATATTCTAGCAAATAGGCAGCATTCCTTAGACTAGAACAACATTAAGATGATTGTCATCACATTAAACACCTGAGCACTGGAGAAGACTACGTTCATTTGTTAAAATTGTCAGCTGGGCCCAACATCTGGATAATACTGATTCGTCCATACTCTTGTGGTCACGTCTGGCGCTGAGCTGCATCTGCTGAGCTACTTGGAGGAGTCACCTCGCCATTCTGCTCCTGTTACCGTCGCCCCGCATACCCCGGTCCCGGGCAGTGGACTCAATCACTTCCCTCATTTGCACAGGGGCGGGTGTGTGTGTGTGTGTGTGTGTGTGTCTGTGTCTGTGTGTGTGTCTGTGTGTATTTTTAGGGTTCTAACAAAAATTGATCCACAGCCCTCTTGCCTTTCCTCCAGCCCCCAAACACCACAACTCTCTATTATTGACAGGGCTCCTCAGCACCTCAACTTCTTTATTTATTCAGTCAGCAAATATTTATTAAAAACCAGTCCATAGCTTGTACCTAACAAAGATGTGTAATTACAATGCACCAAATAAGGGAAAGATGAAAAAAAAAAACCAGTCCAGAGTGGTGACACACACCTGTAATCCCAGTACTTGGGAGGCCGAGACAGAAGGATCACAGTTTTGAGGCCAGCCTCATCAACTTAGCCAGATCCTCAGCAATTTAATAAGGCCTTGTTTCAAAACAAAGAGAGCTGGGGATGTACCTCAAAAGTAGAATAGCCTGAGTTCAATCACCAGTATAAAAAAAATATATATATAATATATATATATATATTTTTTTTTACTGAAGTCCTACTATGTGCCAGGTACCATGCTAGGTGCCAGGAGAAAACGGTCATGTTCCCTAACTTGAGAAAAATTACAGTCTCCTTTTAAAGACAGCCTTATTCAAAGAATCACACAATCAAATATAGTTCCTGTAAGCGTTTCTTAGCTTTTGAAATAATTTTAGAATCACATAGAGATAGCGTGAGTTCCTGTGTACCCTTTACCCAGCTTCCTCTTTTGGTAACATCCTATGTGATCCTAGTGTAATTATCACCACCAAGAAATTCACATGGATACTGTATGATTCACCAAACTACAGCCCTTATTAGTAGTTAGCCACTTCTAAGTGTGTTAATACACCATTAAATATGACAACCACAGGATATAAATGCCATGATCACCCCCTTTCTACTGATGCAGAAACTGAGAACAGTCAGCTAACTTGCTGAAGCTTCAGCTTGCTGTCAGGGTGAGGACTGCAAACCCTGACAGCCCAGCTCTACAGGAATTGCTCCTCGCCTCTGTCACCACACCACCTGGCCTGTTAACAGTAGCCAAAGTGGCCCGAGCATGCTTTCCTGTCCAAACCCAAAGAACCTAACTACCTATCGCAGCCCTCCAATTAGTGGCAGGGGGAATCTCAGAAGACCTTAACACTTGGATGCCTTCTTTAATGCCAAAACATTTGCTCCCCAGGTCAAACTCTGTTTCAATGGCAAAGACTTCCCAAAGGAAATGACTATTTCAATCACAGCCGATAAAACAATGTTCTTTGGGGTCACAGAGGCTGAGCTTTCAAACATTTCCCTCCGGTTGAAAATAACTTCCACTGAAATATTTTGACTCTCACAAGGAAGTTTTGAAGTATTTTGACTGTCAAAAGGAAGTAAGAAACTGCAAGAAATGCAGGTGCATGCAGTTAAGGTAAACCCAAAACAAAGGCTTCAGAAAACACAGGGTTTCCTCTCGAAACCATATAGCATCTGCAACTGCCTCATTCCCACTGAAGGAGTTTAGAACACTCCATCCCTAAATATGCAGCCCTGGTGCAGTGATTATTTTGAGTTAAAGCACCTGCAAAACAGCAGGTCAAGAAGACCCCTCTGAACTTGGTTCTATTTCATAAAAGTGGGAGATAAAGTTCTCATGTGAAAGAAGACTTCCCTATACTAGAAGGAAAGTATCATTCTTATCAAGAATGGGAAGTTGAGACTGAGAATTCTCTGCAGACCTTGTTAAAATCCCTCTTCCCATTATGATGTGAGACCACGATGCACCAATAAAAGTCTCTTAAAAATATAAAATGCATTTGGCATTGTGGTACATGCTTATAATCCCAGTACTTGGGAGGCTGAGACAGGAAAATTGCAGATTCAAGGACAGCCTCAGCAAGTAGTGAGACGCTGTTTCACCTAGTGAGACTCTGTTTCAAAAAAAAAATGAAATGAAATAGGGCTGGGAGTGTAGCTCAGAGGTAGAATGGGTTCAATTCCTAGTATCACACACACACACACAAAAATGCCTCTTACCTTATTTTAACCTCTCCCATGTAAGTTAGTTCCTTTTACACAACCTTCAACTCTTTGTCCAATTCAGAATATAAATGTTGGACTCTAAGCACTTATTTGGGCTTTAGTTTCCCCCACCAAAGTTCCTGTGCCATGTACAATTTGTATTAAATATATATGTATAGCTGGGCATGGTGGTGCACACTTGTAATCCCAGTATTTGGGAGGTTGAAACAGGAGGATTGCAGGTTCGAGGCCAGCCTCAGCAACATAGTGAGACTCTCAACAACCTAGCAAGACCCTGTTGTAAAACAAAAAATAAAAAGGGATGAGGGTATATCTCAGAGGTAGAATGCCCCTGAGTTCCATCCCTAGTACAACAAAAATTAAATAAATATGTAATTGTTTTTCCTATTGATGTGCCTTATTTTGGTTTAATTCCCAGGCCTAGCTGAAAAGCCTTAAGAAGGTAGAGGTAAATTCTGCCTCTCCTACATCACACACCTCTAAGCCAAATGAAATCTATGACATACGTATATTAATCCATTTTACATTGGAAAACATCAATTCCAAAGGAAAGAGAAAGGGAGGGGGTGAATGAACAAAGAAAACGACCTTTCTGCCTAGCCATGCACCTGTGGCACTGGCCCTTGCTACCAAAATGCAGAAATGACTTGACCACAGAGCCCACATCTCCGCCAAGATGCGTGTCCCGAAGCCACCAATGTAATATTAGATTGGAATCTCAGATTCCATTTGCAGAATCTGAGATTCTAATTTGGGCCTGTTCTCCCCTATATCCCTCCGTTCTCTGACTTTAAACAGGTAGCTAGGCACTTTGGAATGCGTCCATTTCAGATTTTGCAGCTTAGAAAGCAAATAAGCTTCAGGTCAGTGCCCCTACTTGTTGCTAACGCAAGTGCTGAGGCAACATAGTGAAGACACGGCGTCCCGCATGAGTGAGGGAAGCTGGGGGCAGAAACAGCGCCCCCAGATGGCAGTGGGGAGCCATCCGGTGCTTTCGGGCAAGATCCAAGGGGACGAATGGCCACGGGGCACTCCCCAGCACCAAAGGCTTCAAGTCCTCCCAAGAGCCCCTTGTCCCAAATGTGGCACAGAGGCAGCACTGGCAGCATCCAAAAGGGAACACCTAAGCTGATACAGGCCCCAGGGGCCTGGCTGAGTACCCCAGCGAGGGTTAGTGCTTAAGGCCTTTAGAACATCATCCAACCTGGGGGAGGGGGAGGAGACCCAGTCATTCCTGGAACTAAACTTCCTGCCAGATGAACAGGTGGGATAAACCCGAGTTGACTTAAGGAGCACACACAAAAAAAAGTAAAACAAGACCCCAGGACACCTTCAGGTGGAATCTCAAATAGCCCAGGTTGTATTCACACCCTCCACTGTGAAACTAACTACCATCTATTTTGGGGGGGGGGGGATTTTACCTCCACCCTATCAGGGTTTTTTTGGGGAGGGCAGGGGAGCTGGACCTGAGAACTAAATTGACATTGCAGGAGAAAACCAAAAACTGAAAATGATACAAATGTATTTAATATCAGTTTATCTGGCATGGGGGCCCTCATAGGAAATGAAGACCCAAATACAGCTAAAGTTGAACAGTTATGTACTAAACTGGAAAGAATAAGAAATTATTAAAACGTGACAAGGCAAAGGGGCTTGGGCTGGGATAGTTAATTAAGTAGAGAAGTGAGTAGAGATATAAGAAGCAATAGTATGATTGTCTTCAGTGTGTGTGTGTGTGTGTGTGTGTGTGTGTGTGTGTGTGTGTGTTATTGGGGATTGAGCCTAAGGACGTTCTACCTCTGAGATACACCTCAGCCTTTTATTTTGAAATAAGGTCTTGCTAAGTTACCTCATGCTGGCCTCAAATATGTGATTCTCCTATCTCAGTCTCCCAAGTACTGGGATTATAGAAATGTGCCATTGTGCCTAGTTTTTCTTTTCTTTTTTTTTTTTTTTTTTTTTTTTTTTTTGGTGCTGAGGATCAAACCTAGGAGCATTCTACCTCTAAACTACACCCTCAGCCCTATTCATCACTATTTTATTTTTATTTTGAAACAGGGTCTCACTAAGTTGCAGAGGGCCTACAAACCTGAGGTCCTCCTGTCTCAGCCTCCCAAGTACTGGGATTACAAGCATGTACCACTATACCTGGCTCAACTTTCATTCTTGATGATAAGAATGTTACTTTCCTTCTCCTATAGGAAGAGCCTCTTTCACATGGGAATTTCATCTCCTGCTTTTAAAAAACAGAAAAAAGCCCAGAGTGACCTTGAGCCTGCTGTTTTTCAAGTGCCTTTAATTCAAAATAGCCAATATGCTGGAGCAACATATTTTGGGATGGCATGTTCTTAACTCTGTCAGTATCACATTTCAAAATTATACATCTAGAGCCGGGCGTGGTGGCGCACGCTTGTAATCCCAGCATTTGGGAGGCTGAGACCAGAGGATCCGGGTTCGCGGCCAGCCTCAGCTACCTAGTGAGGCACTCCGCAACTGAGTGAGACTCGGTTTCAAAATAAAGAATAAAAAATAGGGCTGGGGGTGTAGCTCGGAGGTAGAATGCCCCTGGGTTCAATCCCCAGTACCACAAAAAAAACAAACAAACAAAAAAAAAAAAAAAAAACCCAAAATTATACATCTAGAAATAATCATGGGCTAATGCACTAATGTTGCTGGCACCATGTTCATAATAGCAAAATCCTGCCGGACGTGGTGGTGCATGCTTGTAATCCCAATACTTGGGAGGCTGAGACAGGAGGATTGCAGGTTCATGGTCACCCTCAGCTACTTAGTGAGGCTCTCCACAACTTAGGAAGACCCGGTTTCAAAATAAAGAATAAAAAATAGGGCTGGGGATGTAGCTAAGAGGTAGAATGTCCCTGGGTTCAATCCACCAGCACCACAAAAAAAAAAAAAAAAAAAAAAAAAAAAAAAAAAAAAAAAAAAAAAAAAAAAAAAAAAAAAAAAAAAAAAAAAAAAAAAAAAAAAAAAAAAAAAAAAAAAAAAAAAAAAAAAAAAAGCAAAATCCTGCAAACACCAAAATAGGTTAAATACATTGCAATCTATCCACTCACTGGAACAATAGGGGATTATTAACAATAGCATTATATGTGTTATTTTCATAACTAAAATAAAATGAAGAAAAATACTTTAGAAGAGCATTTAGTAACATGTAAAGGGATAACAAACATTATATTTGGCTAAAAATCATAAAACTGAGCAAATATAATCATACTTTTGTAAAAATGCTATAAATATGTATAGTATACACAGGTGTAGTGTATATACAGGATGCAGGCAGACCAGAAGGATATATTAAAAATTCAAAGCCTTAGATGTGATTATTTCTGCCAGAGTTGCATTATGACTTTTATGGGATGTGGGCACTTTTGCCTTCATGGGTCTCTTCCTCAATAAAAAAATGTTGAAAATTATATCCTATACCTGCATTGGTATAAAAATGAAAATAGGCTGGGAATGTAGCTCAGCAGTAGAGCACTTGCCTAAAACATGAGAAGCCCTACGTTCCACCCCCAGCATTACAAAAAAAAAAAGTCTATGAATATAATCCAGGCTAGAGTCATTATTATTATATTCATTTTTCTTCTGATTTTAAGAGAAATTAAAATTAAAACATATTGTGGTCCCCATGCCTATTGAGTATGTTGTTGGCCCCGAATTCTCAGTGCAGAGATTATCTCATTTTTACTTCCTTTTTTAAATTTTTTCTGTCTGCATTTTCCAAATTTTCAATAGCAAGGATTTATTCTTTTAGTATAATGTAAAACTATTTGAACAAAGAAATGGGTAAACATAAATAAATAGCCCATTTTATGCAGCACCAAACTCACAAAACTTAGAGCAAATGCAGCCTCTAGGGCAGCCTGCCCCCAACCCCTGGGGACTTTAAATCATGCCACCACTGGGCACAGCTGGCCATTCTCGGTGCTATTGCAGTAATCCACCAGATGACTTCCTGCGAAGACTGACTAACAAGACAAAGCTTCTGGCTTACCAGAGAGAATGGGTCCATACCTTGCTCATCACAGACGGAGATGACACCACCAAGCCACGCTGGCCTTGTTTCTCAGGGGTGGAGACAGCTGGCCCTGTTCCAGCCACTCTCTCTCACCGAGGCTGACAAGCATCTGGACAAGGAAGACAGGTTTGGGTAACTACGGAAGGCACTAACCAGCCCTTCTAGAGTTTCAGATATGGCACTGAATGCATCAGAAACTGATGATCTTTGCCAAAGTGTGAAGTTAGGCAAGACTTACTAGATTTGATTTTACAAAGTCAGCCTTTCAGATATGCTTTTTTGTTTTCAGTTGGGTAGTGAGGATTGAACCCAGAGGCATTCTATCTCCTATCTGCACCCTCCATCCCTTTTTAGTTTTTATTTTGAAACAGGGTCTCCCTAAGTTGCTGAGGCTGCCCTCTGCCCTCGAACCTGTGATCTTCCTGTTTCATCCTTCCAATTACCAGGATTACAGGTGTGCACCACCACACCCAGCTTCAGATATACTTTTTAAATTTATACATTCTTATTTATTTATGTGTTTCATAAATATTAATTAAGCACCTACTCTATGCCAGGCATTGTTCTAGAAGCAGGAGACACAGTGGTGTGCAAGATAGACAGTGCTGTTCTTGTGTTACTGGAAGGAGAAATACTGAATAAGGGTGCAGAAATCTGTGAAAGAGGGAAACAATGGGTGAACTGAGAGTGTGCAACAAGGGATTGCACCAACACAAGGAGTCAAGAATCCCAGCTTTCCTAAGGTGTGGAGGTCTAAGCTGAATCGTGGGAGGTAAGTAGGAGTTGGCCAAGCAAGGAAAGGGGAGGGAAGAAGAATATACTAAGCAGTGGAATGCACTCAGATCTAAGTTCCTCAAGGAGCTGAAGATGTCCCAAAGTTTTGGAGAGTGTGGCAGAGGTAAGACTGAAGAGGAAGGCAGGGTGCAGGATGTGAAGGGCTATTTACATCTAGTTACAGAGTTGGGACTGTCTCCGTACTCCAGTGGGAAGCCACTGCAGTTGGAAGCAAAGGAGTACAGGTTAGTTTTCTGTCACCATGACAAGATACCTTAGATAAACAACTTAAAAAGAGGAATGATTCGCTATGGCTCACTATTTCAGAGGTTTCAGTCTAAGGTTACTTGGTCCAGGTGCTTGGGCTCATGGAGACACAGTCCATCATGGGGACAGGAATGTGCAGTGAAGGAAAAATGTTCACTTCATGGTGACCAGGAAGCAAAGAGATGGGAGAGGGTGCTGGGTTCCAATATGCCCTTCAAAGGCACACCCCCAGTGACCTGATTTCCTTCCACTAAGCCCTACCTCCTAAAGTTTCCACTGTCTCCTAAGAGTGCCACAGGTTGGCTACCAAACCCTCAACACCTGAGACTTTGGGGGACACTAGACCCAAACTGTATCAGAGTGCTTTGTTGCTATGTGGAGAATGGGCGGCCTGAAACTCCATGAGTGGCCCTTGGATCAGTGGTGAAGGCTGCCATGAACATAGACTGTTTGATAAGATATACTCCAAGCCTGACAACTGAAAGAAAGTTTCCCACACTCTACACTCCAGTAGAGTCCAGCCTTCAGAATCATACAAACAAGTAAATCTTAAAGTAGGCAGGGAAAGGAATACCACATTGCCCTAGTTCTATAGATTTATAGTAAATCTTGATTCTTCTGGTATACATCTTCCTTCTCTTTATCCTTAAAATTATATTTACTCTTCTTGGCCCTTTGAATTTCCATATGAGCTTTAGAAATCAGCTTGTCAATTTCCACCAATGAAAATCTGCCAGTATTTGATACGAATTGCACTGAATCTAAAGATTAATTTGGAGACAAGTGAGATCTTTATACTCTCGAGTCTTTCAATCCATGAACATGGTCCACCCCTCAGTTGATTTAGATTTTAATTTCTTTCAGTGATATGCCATTTTCAATGACAAGGTCTTTCAGATGTTTTCTTAGACTTAGTCCTAAATATGTGATATCTTTAGACTATTGTAATGGACAAACATTAAAGATATTAATTAAGTGAGACTGTTTTGGGGGGAAATATGTTGCAAAACATAAAATTTTGTACAAATTCGAGATGTTCTTTCTCATCAACATCACTAAACACATTTTGGAAAGCCAGTCTGCATGCTCTTAAGACAGGCTTTCCAATAACTATTGATTAATCAAGATGCTAAGGCTACACAATCAAGACAGCCAAAGTGACACTAGAGGCCAAGAAGAGAATTAGTGGCCTGGAAGAAACTCTAAGAATTAAAGAACGAATCCTCAGTCTGATTCAGAGTTTTACCCAATAGCCACTAGATGGCCTCAGGGAGGAAAAATCCCCTAGAACTTATCATTTCACCAAATCTCAGGGACTGTTACACCTACTACAAAGGCTTGTTCAATAGACGAGCTCCTGAAGCAACTGCTAAAAATTCTCCTGCACCTCGACCAGCTCTGAGTGGGGGCTGAGGTCCTCTCTGCCTCCCTCCTATCTTTACAGGATTCCTCAGCTGCAGAACAGACCAGGCTGTGTCCTGGAACAGTGGCTGGCGAGAGGGCACTCTGGCTTTCAGCTGCCTCTGAGTCTGACCTGGTGACTCACTCCCTCCTCTGATCCCAGCCTCACAGCACCCTCCTCTGAGCACCCAGCCCTGCCTGCCATGAACCTGTCCAGTTCTCATCTCCTTCCTCATTCTATCAGTGTGGAGAAGAAAATTGCGAAGAATGAGGCCTTTGAGACATCAACATTACTTCTAACGCACAGAAAGGAGAGAGACCTTGTTGTTACCCAACACTGTATCATTCCATTCTGGTCTCATATATCTTTCCCAGATTAAAGTAGCAGTGACTCTGAGGTGGGAACCATCCATCTGTGTTTTAACAAGTCATCCAAATGATTTAGGTGCTCTCTGAGGACTATCTGATTCCTTGGGGGCATACACTTATGGTTGATTATTTTATAACCCTATAAGGATTATAAAAAGTTTAGTTTAGAAAGCTGATAGTAATGCAAATTATTCCTGTCCATAGAGATGTGTGTTAGTCAACTTTCAGGATATATAATAAAATACCAGAGATAATCAACATACAAAGAGAAGGTGTATTTTGGCTCACAGTTTGGAGGTTCTAGTCCATGACCAGTTGGCCCCATTGCGTTTGGGTTTGAGCAAGGCAGCGCCTTATGGTGCAGATTGAAACTGTTCACCTCATGGCTAGGGAGCAAGACAGAACAAAGAGGGGGCCAGTGTCCCACACTTTCATTCAAGGACATGTCCCCCATGATCTAAGGACCTTCCACAGGCCCCACCTCTTCTTCAAGGTCCCACACCTCCCAGTAGTACAACCCTGGCACCAAGCCTTTAAGACATGGGCCTTTAGGAGACATTCAGAATCCAAACTAGCAATATGCAAATGAATTTTGTCCAGTAGAAGTACATGTGTCTCTAGAAAATGTAATTCCAATTTAGAGGATATTAGTAAGTTTTAGGTCCATTGGCAAGTTCATGTTCTCATTACTGGTTATATATGTCTCTTTCAATTTTTCCCTTAACCAATTGTAACAACTTTCTGGTTCTCTTATTAATTAACAAGTTAAAATAAATAAAATCCTTAACACAAATTCATTTTAAACTTGCATGAAAGCCATAGTTTTATCTTTGAAAATTGTACGTCACCTAGTGGTTCTCCAAGTGAAGTCCCGGACCAGTCACATTGCCTGGGAACCTGTTAGAAATGCAGATTTGCAGATCTCACCCAGGACTACTGGATGGGGAACTGGGGACAGGGACAACCATGCATGTGGTAAGGAGTCCCCAGCTTCTTCTGATGCACACTCAAGTTGGGGAAGCTCTGCTTTAGCACACCCACCAAACACCACCAAGACACTACCTCAATCCTGACTCAGTTGAAACCTCGGAACCTGACCACCATGTAGTCCCTGAGCCAACCTGCGATGCTCAGAATGAGAACAGGCCAGCAGCCCTTCTCTCTCATCTCCAGGGACCAGCCCAGCGGTCCTGTCACTCACTCCCATCTCTCTCCCCACAGCAGTAAGGGACTGAACAAGGGTCCTTTGTGAGCCAGACAGAACAAGAACATTAAGATTTCCTTGAAGAGGCCATTTGGTCCTGTTTGCACCTGCTGGTTGGACCCCGTGAGCACTAACCCCCCATCCAAGTTGCATAATTAATTTCCCCAAAGGGATTAATGACCCCAGAGAGAAGGGATGGTGATAGAGGAAACATGGTCTCAGGACCCAACCCCAAGGACGGTGTTTATTCTCTGCTCCTGCAATAATGGAGTGTTATTTCGCCACGGGCAGATGCACAATCACAGGCCCATTGTGTGTCGGGCTGGGGCACAGATGCTGCCCATTTGTCTTGCAGCCTGACTGGGCGCTTTGCCCTGCTCACGGGAAGCCCTCCCTGATTGCTGAGCACCTGCCAGCCAGATAATGGGCCTTCGCCAGGAGAGGATCCACCAGAAACACTGCCTTCCCTTCCTGGGCACAGCTGATGGTTGGCAAGAGCGTGCTGGCCACCTCCCATGCTCACCACCCCCTGCCACACCTGCAGGGCTGGCTTCTGCCCCTTGGTCCCCTGTGTGCTCATAGGCTGCGTAAAGCCCAACAGGCAGCAGGGCGGGGGAAGGGCATCCCAGGGAGACATGACAGCCCAGCGATTAAGAAAGGGGGCTCATCTGGGTATGGTGGAGCACACCTGTAATCCCAGGACTTGGGAGGCTGAGGTAGGAGAATTGCAGGATCGAGACCTGTCTCAGCAACTTAGCAAGGCCCTCAGTAACTTAGCAAGACCCTGTTTCAAAATAAAAAAAAAAGAATAGGGCTGGGGGTGTAGTTCCGAGGTAGAGTGCCCCTGGGTTCAATCTCCATTACGGAGAGAAAGAGAGAGGACTCTGAGAGGTCTGAGTCCATCTGCTCACTCAGCAGGGCTGTGAACTTGGGTATGTCGCTTGCTTTCCCAACCCCCATCTTCTCCAGTAGAATGGGGTGACAGGAGCACCTTTTGCTAGGGTGCTGTGAGGATTAATGATAATATAAAACCCTGATCCCAGAGTCATTCGCCAGATAAGTGCTGGGCAAGCCTCTGTGCTTGGTGGTGATGGAGGCTCATGGTGAAATGTATTTCCTAGAAAGCCCCCTAGAAGGGGAGTAGGGGCTGAGAAGAAAAAATAGGCACCAACTGCGGTCTGGGCTAACAGAGGCCAGGAAGCGGCTGGGAGTAGAGGGCCCAGGCAAACCATGAGAAGCTCCTAACCTGCAGTCCAGTGGCAGCTGCGGCCTGACCCCTGGGTTGAAGAGAAGCTACATATGCACCCATCCACAGCCACCCACTGGCCTGACGGCGCAGCCACACCTAAAGCAAACATGGGCGGACATCTCTGCCCTTGCCTGCAAAACTCTTAGGGGCTTGCCTAGTACCAGCTTCTCACCCACTCCTGAACACATCCTGGAAGGCAGACTGGGCCAGAAACAAGGGGATCCCTGAGTTCTAGTGTGATCCCCACCACATCTGCGTGGGTAGTGCTAAGCAAGCCCTATCACCTCTCTGAGCCTAGGTTTCCCATCTGTGAAATCAGAGCTGGACAGTGAGATCTGTAAGCTTTCTCCCAACTGTGCTACTCTGTGCTCTCTCAGCAGTGGTGGCTTTACTCCCACGCAGACCTGCTGAACGGCACACAGAGAGGCCGGATCCGGTCAAAGGACTGCCCTTGTTGCTCTCCAGGGTCCGGATCTCCTATTACTAGGAAAGCCACTATGCGGTGGCCCCCAGGGAACAGCAGGGGTGAGATCTGTCTGTTCGAGGCCTCTGGAATGAACACAATGCATCCTGTCCTTTCCCAGCCCCTGGAGGCCTGGCCAGGCAGCCCAGGAAGTATCAGGCAGGGACTCAGATTGCAAAGATACATGGCGACACAGACAGTCTGCCAGCCCACAGGAATCCAGGCCAAGAATAGATACTGCATAGACCAAGTATGCACCGTAACTGCTAGGTGCCTGAGAGTGAACTACTCCGGGTACAACACAGCTCTTAACTGCCTCCTCCAAATCCCTTAGTAAGAGGAATGCTGGTACAAACATCGACCTACTGAACTCCACTCAAACCCCTTCACCTGTTTATCCTCAAGTCCTCTCTGCCTCCAGGTTCCCGGAATTCTCACTGAGGACAGGCAACTATTGTCCAGATCATATCAGCTCTGAGGCTCTCACTGACACACAAAGCAAGGGTTGCATCTCACCCGCATAGAGCTCTCTCTCCAGAGCTATGTGGATCCAGAGCAGAATGAAGCTGCCTGCTGCTTCCCAACATTCCCAGCTATGGGGGAGCTGCAGGATGGTGCAAGGAAAATATGAACTCTGGAGTTGGAGTTCCCAGCTGTGTGGACTTGGACAAGGTATAATCTTAACATCTTTGAATCTCAGCTTGCTCTTCTGTAAGCTGTAAGCAATACCTGCCGTGCAAGATTGTCCTGGGGAAGCTAGGCATGGTGGCTCACATCTGTAATCCCAGGACTTGGGAGGCTGAGACAGGAGGATTTCAAGTTTAGGTTAGCCTCAGCAACTTAGTGAGACTCTCAGCAACTTAGCGAGACCCTGTTTCAAAATTTAAAAATTTTTAAAAGGGGCTAGGAGTGTAGCTCAGATGTAGAAAATCCCTGGGTTCAATTCCCAGGAAAAAAATAAAAATAAAAAAATGTTTGTCCTTGGGGTAAAAACTGCAACTGTCACACACTAGGTGCTCAGGAAAAGGTATTTACTGTCACATATAGTTTAAGAAAGAGGCAATTTAAAATGGACCCCAGCCGGGCGTGGTGGCGCATGCTTGTAATCCCAGCATTCCGGAGGCTGAGACCGGAGGATCCGGGTTCGCGGCCAACCTCAGCTACCTAGTGAGGCACTCCGCAACTTAGTGAGACTCGGTTTCAAAATTAAGAATAAAAAATAGGCTGGGGGTATAGCTCGGAGGTAGAATGCCCCTGAGTTCAACCCCTAGTACCACAAAAAAAATAAATAAATAAATAAAATAAAATAAAATGGACCCCAAACCAGAAGTTCTTGTGGCCCTTTATCCAAAGTGGACTGGATTCTGTTTGGATTAAGGAAGAGTAGACTCCCTCTCCTCTAAGAATTTTTCACTCAATTCAAAAACATAACAAACCTTGTCTTAGGAACTCTGGAGAGGGATTCAGACTCAGGTGTTCAAGCTGATCGGGAGCTAATCACTTGGCTGGTCAGACAGGATCACAGTGGCTCTCAAGACCAGATTCTCTCTAGCACCACCTGGGGAACAGCCTAAAGGCCAGGTACGGAGCCCCACTCCCAGCCAATTTCATCAGAAACTGCTGGTCAGGGGCCAGGTATCACGAGCTCCCTGGGTGGTTGTAGCATGAGACAGACTTGACCAGAAGACCTCTAAGGTTCCTCCCAGGTATCCCTGAGGCCCACGCCGTATATGATTCAGAGTAGACGCTTAGCATATGCTTTTTGAATAAATGAATAAAGATTATGACTCACCTTTTTTGGCTGCTTCCATATTCATAATGAGTGAGGTGAAAGAAGAAAAGATAAAGTTGAATCCTAAGTAAGAATCATAGAGTAGCACTGTCCGACAGAAATGTCTGCAATCATGGAAAGATTCTATAATCGGTGCTGTTCATTACAGCAGCCATAAACCAAATGTGGCTATGGAGTGCTTGAAATGTTCTAGCGGCTGAGGAACTAGATTTTTCATTTTTAGGTAAGGTTAGATTTAAATAGCCACATGCGATTTCTGGCCACCATCCTGGAGAGTATGCATATAAAGCCTCTGCCTTTTATAAACGCAGCTGTACATGTGCTCCTCCACAACTTTCTTTTACTAGTTGGACATCCCTGCTTCTACCACATGCAGCCATGACTGGGCAGCTCCCTCCTCCAGCCAAAGGGTGGGCCCAGGACCCAGGCTAAGTCAATCAGGCTCTCCTCTCTGGGAATTTGACTCCAGCTTCTGTGTCACAACAATAGAAAATGAGTCAGAGTGGACTGATATGAGTGTTGATGCCTGAGACACTGTGTATTAGTTTCTCGAACATTCGTCCAGAGCGTGAGGAGAACCACAGTGATACATGGTGGGAGGTGGGAATCGCTATCATCAGCCTTCACTGGTATACCCAGAAGCTCTTCTATGCCAGCTCCTGTACCAAGGACCGGAATTTGCCAAGCTTCTCTCATTTTTGTTTTTTGTTTGTTTGTTTGTTTGTTTGTTTGTTTGCTTGTTTTGCGGTACTGGGGATTGAACTCAGGGGCGCTCTACCTCCGAGCTATACCCCCAGCCCTATTTTTTATTCTTTATTTTGAAACCGGGTCTCACTAAGTTGCGGAGTGCCTCACTAGGTAGCTGAGGCTGGCCGCGAACCCGGATCCTCTGGTCTCAGCCTCCCAAATGCTGGGTTTACAAGCGTGAGCCACCATGCCAAGCTTCTCTCGTGCATCATTTATTTACCTGTAAAATGGGAATCATGCACATCTTAGCTTCTTCTAGAGTTTTTATGAAGACAGAAAAAAAAAAAGTCATAGAAGCTTTGAGCCAGATGGAAAGTTAGTTAAGTGTCTTGTTACAGGTATTCCCAGGGAAGAGGGTGGGGGAATCTGGGAGGGTTTCATGAAAGTTCCAGGGTCTGGGCCCAGTTCACAGGCTGTGCAGCATCAGGCAGTACACCTGTCCTCTTTGGGCTTTCAGAGGAGACTGAGTTAGATGCATCCCTTTCCAGTTTCACCATTTTCTCATGTATTTACATGCCCTCTCGCCTGATACACAGAAGTCGGAGCACCCACTTCTATGCACACATGTCACAATCATCTGACCTAGACCATGGTAGCTTCGTTTCTTCTTTCCCCAGCTCCCCACCTCACTGGGAAATTGCCCTGGGCATGCACTTCCATAGTCTTCTGTACTAACTCTCTGGCAGAGGACTTTATGAGAATCCTGTCTCCTCCAATAGTAGGCCATAAGCACCATTAGGTCAAAGACCAGCCCCCTCTGATTCACTGTTGTATGTATCCTCGAGCCTAGTACTGAGCCACACACATTGAAGGTGCTCCAAAAGTATTTACTGTTTGAATGAATACTCCAAGTCTATTTATTATTTGTTACAAACATTCCAAATCTATTTCATTTCAGGAAATCCTCACGGAACTAGTTATCTAATGTTACATTAGATAACGAACTAATTATCTAATGTTGCATGAGGTAACGTACTCCCAAAACAAACAAATTATCCCCAAAACTTACCAGCTTAAAGCAAAAATGATCAGTTATTATTTCAATGTCTGTAGGAGAGAAATTTGGATGGGGCATGGCAAAGTCAGCTTGTCTCTGCACCAGTTCTGGGGCCTGAGTGACAAGACTGAGTCCAGGGCTGAAGTCTCAGTTTACCACCTCTCTCTGATTCTGCTGTGGGCTAAGAGTTTCGTGGGTGACATCAGCCAGAACACCCTCCATGCGGGGTGGACTCCCTCACAAGGTGGTCACTGGCGTCTTCTGAGAGAGGATGCCGACTCCTTTTTGTGATCCAGCCCCGAGAGACACAGCATCACTTCTGCTAAATTCTAGGAACTAGAAACAAGTTCCTAACTTCAGCCCACATTCAAGGAGAGGGAAATCAGTCTCCACCTTTTGAATGGGGTGGAAAAGAGCATGCAAGCATGTTTTAAAATCAGTGCAAGCACTTTGTTAACATAAAACAAGTGAAGTATAGAATGGGAGCCAAGTGTCTGAAGAAAGAAGACTTCCGTTCAAAGTCTAGCTCTACCATGTGCTGGTTGTATGAGCTAGAAGAAGTTACTCTCTGAGACTTGGTTTCCCCAAGAATACAACAAGAAGGTGGCAGTTCTTGCCTCAGAAAGCATAAGAGGGTCCGGGCTTAACCTTTTGGAGTTCTGGAACCTTTCCCATCACAGAGCACCTTTGGTTTCTAACCCTGTGGGCAAGAGGTTGCTTACTGGAGTTCAGGGGACCCAGAAAGTTCTGATAGCAGACAGAACCTTAAGGAACACATGAGGAACACTGAGGGCCTGGGGATTATCTGAGGCTTTCTTTGTTACAACCTTGGTTTGAAAATCTCAGCATGTTAACAAATGCAAGAACCATGGACCTAAGGAATACAAATTTACCTGCTGGAGCACATGGTATTAATCAGCTTTGAGTTACACAATGAAATACCACCTGGTGACACATGCCTGTAATTCTAGTACTTGGGAGGCTGAGGCAGGAGGATCACAGGCTCAAGGCTAGCCTCAGCAACTTAGTGAGACCCCGTTTTTAAAAAAAAAAAAAAGTAAAAAGGGCTGAGGATGTAGCTCAGAAGTAGAATGCCCCTAGGGTTCAATCCCCAGGATGATAATGATGATGATGATGATGATGATGATGATGATGATGATGATGGAGGGGGAGGAGGGGAGGAGGAGGGGAGGAGAAGGAGGAGAGGAAAAGGAAGGGAGGAAGAGAGGAAGAAAAAAAGGAGGATGAGAAAGAGGAGGAGGAGGAGCGTGTCAGCCCAGGGTTATTTTAATTCCCCATTCTAGAGACTCCAGTCTGGGATGGGCAACACATAGCTCTTTGGACCTCTGACCAGAGCAGCACATACCCGTTGCATCATTAGCCAGGAAGCAGAGACAGAAAGAGAGAGACCTGAGAGAGCCAGGTCCCCATCCCCTGCACAGGGCCTCACTTCCCAAAGATTCCAGCATCTCCCAGTAGCACCGCCCCGGGGACCAAGACTTTAACACACAAGCCTTTGGGAGATATTCAGCATCCAAACTGCAGCACTCAAGAATCTGCATTTCCCCCGGGACACTGTTACACTAACTACTAGGAAGAGATGGGAAGAGTCTTAAAGCACACACTCAACTGGGGACTTTAGAAAAATTCTTTGCTTGTGGCTTGGTGTTCTTGGAATGGGGGAAAGGAGCATGTGTCCAGTCTCTAAAGTTCAGGGTCCACACATGACAATCAGCAGTACTTTTTCACCATATTCTGGGAGGGTTGACTCTCTTTAATCTCTGCCCCCCACTTCCATGTGAAGGTCCTACGACCCGAGGAGCACCACCCCTCCAGGGGCGCGGGTTTACAGGACCTGGAATCCAAAGCTCTGTCAGCAAGGCTGTCTAGGGCAAATTCCCCAGACCTCCCACTCCCACCGGTACAGGTGACAGTGAAACAGGATGACTTTTAACTCTTTCACTTCCAGACATAGTGACTTCCAACTCCTAGGTGCGCTCTTAAGGGGTGCGTGTGCCAGGAGGGACTCTGATTTCATCCAGTGTGATCACTTTGGCTGAAACATGGGGAAGCTGAGGCCTACGGAAAGAAGTGATCTGTTGAACATCCCAGAGCAAAACAAGGCACCGAACCCGATCCAGAACCCCGGCTTTCCAGGCCAGTGGTGTGGCTGCCACAAGCTGAGAGCGCCTGCAAGGTCCCCCTTTAGGAAACTCCCGACCGCGGGAATTCCTTCCATGCCAAGAAATCTTCCAGGGGTTTGCTCTCTGGTCGGCTGTAAACTTCCACCTCACCAATTTCGCTGCGCCCAGAGAGAGGTGAGGAGCGAATGTCCACAATATCCTTGAGATAACTTGGGGCAGAGCGATGGCTTTGCGGGGCGAAGGACCCGGCGGGAATGTGCTGGCCCTTTAAGGGGGGGACGGAGCGCATGCGCGGCGCGGGCCGGAGTCGAGCCGGGTGGGCGGCGGGCGGGCTGGGGACCCGGCGGGCAGCAGCGGGGCCCTGGGGCGGAGGGGACGGCCGCAGCTTAGCAGAGCCGCCATCTGCCCCGGGCTCCGCGTCCGCAGGCTGCTCCCCGGGAGCCAGCGCAGCCCGCGCTCGCCCGGGCTTTGTGGCTTGCCTGGAGCTCCATCCGCCCGCCGAGGCTGCGAGAGCCTGCGGGCTTGCCCTCCCCGCCCCGCGGTCCTTCTCCATCCCGCAGCCCGGCCGCGGGAGCCGGAGCCGACCGCCACGGAGCATCCCTCGCCCGCCGCGGCCGCGCCACCGCCCATGCTGCAGCGGGTCCGGGGCCACGACCCCGCGGCCGGAGCCCGCCGCCCGGTGACCTCAGCCTGGCCCCCGTGCGCCGCCGGAGCGGGTCCCGCTGAGCCCCAGGCCCCGGAGCGGGAACCGCGCCCCGCGATGGCTGGGCTGGCGCAGCGCGGCGTCAGGTGCCCGCCGTCCGCCCGCTGAGACGCGCCGGGCCGGGGACTGGCAGGGCCTCGGCGGCGTCCGCACCCATCGCCTCCCTCCCCCCGCGCCCTTTCCCCTCTGCGGGCTCCGCTGCTGCAGGCAAGGGGACGGGGGGCGCAGACAAAGCCTACTTTGTGCGGGGAGGTGGCCGCGGGCGTGGAATGTGCGCGTCGGCGCGCGCCCCCTCCCCGCCAGCTGCGAGTCTCGGCTCCCGGACTTGTCGCGTCCGAGAAATCGTCCCCCAGCTCCGCCCTCCCGCCTCGGGGTCCCGACGACTCTGAGCTCACGCAGCTAGGAGTACCTGTGGCCCCACCACCCCCCGGGACACGCGCGGAAGTGAGCGTGCGAGGATTTTGGAGAGGAGTTGGTTCTCTCCAAAACTGGGACCCGGTCTCCCAGTCGGCGTGGGCACCGTGCCTTGACCCTCCTTTTCCGCGGCGGCAGATCTGAGTTGTCCGGCCTCAGTTTACCCTTCTACTTTTCTCCTCTCTGCCGCCCTATACTGCTGCCCGTCATTGTCCTCGCCGCCCAACGAGGGTGCTTTTGTGAAGGCTGCCAGATTGGGGTGTGTTCTCTTTATTCCGTTTTTCAAACAAAACAAGGCCTCTAAGGCGGACCCCGACAACCCACCCCCTGGGCTCCCACTTTGGGTGATGCACTGATTTTTTTTTTTTTTTTTCTAACCGAGTAGTATTTTATTGTACAAGAGCCACGCCCTGGATTCTTAAAGGCACCCTGCGCTCTGTTTGGCCATGTGTTAACTCTGCAGCTGGTACGTGGGAGGCCTCTGGTGAGCCACCTACTTTTCCCGCCTCCTGATTCCTCCTCCCACCCCCTTCAAGAATTTAGGGATGCCAGGAGGGAAGAAGGTGGTTGGGGGGGCCGCCCCGACTGCCGCTGCCACCACCGCTGCCGCCCCCTCTGGGGTCAGGCGTTTGGAGACCAGCGAAGGGGCCTCAGCCCAGAGAGATGATGAGCCAGAGGAGGAAGGGGAAGAGGACCTGAGAGATGGAGGCGTCCCTTTCTTCGTCAACCGGGGTGGGCTACCTGTGAATGAGGCCACCTGGGAAAGGATGTGGAAGCACGTGGCCAAGATCCACCCTGATGGAGAGAAAGTGGCGCAGCGGATCCGTGGGGCCACGGACCTGCCCAAGGTGAGGTGTGGGGTGGGGGTGGGCGGGCGGATGGGCCCTGGGAGAAGCCAGGGTGCTGTTAGTGACCTCGGGGCCAAGAGGGCAAGGCCACACTTCTGATGGATGGGGCAGTGGACCACTGGTAAAACACAGGCTGGCCATCCCTTCCAGAACTTTCTCCTTGCTGCTGTTGGGATCATTCTGGGAAGGAGGTTCATGTTCCTGTCTCCAGGAGGCCCATCACTCTTTGAGCAGGACATGGATAAACTAACAAAGTCACTAAAGTGGCTTGACATCTCTTTGGCTAATGACGCTTTCTAAACCGGAGAACTAGAAGCAGATAGATAACAAATGACTAAGGAGATACAGGGCTTCACGGGTTGAGAAAATATCTTCATGCATTATCTCACTGAATTCACCCCACGGCCTTGTGAAGGAAGTGCATTTTACAGACCATTTGATAGAAAGCTCACAACTCAAGTAGGAAGTCACATCCCACAGCCAGCAGTGTCAGAGCTGGGACTGAGTGCCAGATCCTTGGGCTCCAAGTCCTCCGATCTGTTGGACACTAGATTCAGGGAAATCAGAAGAGTAAAGAAGGAGAAAAATGAAGGAATGCTTCTGTGTTGTCTGGGACTCCTTCCGTTGTGTTGGGACGAAGGCAGAGGCTGTCTCATTCATCTTTGTCTTCCCAAGACCTCCTGTGTGCCTGGCACTGATGCGTCTCTGTGAATGAAAGGGTGTTTGAGACTTTCTGAGCCCCTACAGTGCTGTAGGCACATACATGCTTGATACATTTTGTAAAAACATTATTGGTAGTTGGGCGTGGTGGCACACAGGCCTGTAATCCTACCACTTGGGAGGCAGAGACAGGAGGATCACAGTTTCAAAGCCAGCCTTGGCAACTTAGTGAGACCCTGTTTCCAAATACAAAATAAAATAGGGCCAGGGGTGTAGCTTGGAGGTAGCATGCCGGAGGTAGCATGCCCCTGGGTCCAATCCCCAGCACCACAACAAATAAACAAAAATGTTATGGGTAAGTCTAAGGAAGCAGGGTCCCAGTGCAGAGCCCTTGGAACAAAGGTCAGAGCCCAGTGCTTAGTCCTACCTGCCCAGGTGGGAAGGGAAGGGGCTGGGGAGAACAGAGTTAGTATGGCTTAGACATGGGGACAAGGAGCCTGTTTAGTTTTGTTTTTACCAGGTTATTGGCAGAGCCATGAGAACAATGTCCTCTGGGAAGAGAGAATCAAAGGTTGAAGGTTGAGATACTGCCTAGTATTTCCAGGGGAAATATATGTAAATTGATTTTGAATGGCTGCATCATTGTCCTGTGTACCGACTTATAGTTTATTTAACTAATCTGTGGTTGCCTATTGTTTAATAAAGTAAATTTTTATTTTATTTTTTGCAGTGCTAGGGATGGAACCCAGGGCCTCACACTTGCTAAGCAAGTGCTTTACCACTGAGCTATATCCTTAGCCCCAGTATTTTTTTTTTCTTAAAGCAAATATCATGTTGAGCATTCTAAAACATGAATTTTAGGATCCAAGCCGGGTGTGGTGGCGCACGCTTGTAATCCCAGCATTTGGGAGGCTGAGACCGGAGGATCCAGGTTCGTGGCCAGTCTCAGCTACCTAGTGAGGCACTCCGCAACTTAGTGAGATCCTGTTTCAAAATAAAGAATAAAAAATAGGGCTGGGGGTGTAGCTCGAAGGTAGAATGCCCCTGAGTTCAATCCCCAGTACTGCAAAAAAAAAATTAGGATCCACCTCTGATTTTTCCCACCCCTTGGGATAAATTTGCCTAGCATGCACGAGGACCTGGGTTTGATCCTCATTGCTGCAAAAGAAAAGAAAAAAAAAGCTAAAAAAGCTTCGAGTGGTGGTACATGCTTGTAATCCCAGTACTTGGGAGGCTGAGACAGTAGGCTCACAAGTTCACAGCCAGCCTCAGCTACTTAGTGAAGCCCTCCACAATTTAGTGAGACCCTGTTTCAAAATAAAGGATAAAAAATAGGGCTGGGGTGTAGCTTGGAAGTAGAATGTCCCCTGGGTTCAATCCCCAGTACCACAATTAAAAAAAAAAAAACGGAAAAAGCCAAAGACTATGAACCTTGGTTTGGATCATCTGTCTGTCTATATGACATTAGGCAAGCCCTGTTTGACCTGTTCAAGCCACAGTTTTCTCATCTGTAAAATGGAATTGATTGTAGAGAAGATTAAATGGGTAACTGTATCTTCAAGCACTTGACAAAGTGTAAAGCCCCAACCCCGTGCTGGTTATAGGTGTTCATCACCTTTCCTCCCTTCCTCCATGAAGGGTGCACACTAGATGTTGCTCAGAGCATGTGCGCCAGTGAGGCCCGTCTCACACGCTTGTCCCACCCACAGGAGCAAGTTGGTGCTGAGCAGATGGCTCTCCAGCCATCTTGCTTCTGTCTAAATCGGGCTAGAGGAGAGTGTGAATGGTTTCTGCAGAACTGTCACCACTCCCGGGGACTAAAAGCACTAGCGGGCTCCCTAGCAACTGGTCTGTAATGGCATCTTGTCATCTTCAACCCTGATATACAGGAAAGACACGGATGAAGAAATGAAGGTATTTGTGAGGGAAGAAAGAGTTGAGACAGACAGGAGTATGATAGGGTGGGTGGAATTTTCTTAGAGGTTTGGAAAATTTGAAACATCCCCTCCTGAAACCATGGGGAAAGTGTCTCAGAGAGACGGCATGAGTCGGCCTGAGGTTCCCCCCTACCGTGGAGTAGGAGGAAGCCCTTAGGGTCCCGGAGGCCTGGGAGAAGGGCAGCCATGGTGGATGCCAGGCTGCAAACTGCAGGGGAGCCCACCCCAGGCTGCCCCTTCCTCTCAATGGAGGATGCACCCTGGTGGGCCCAAGAAGGGTTTTGTTGGGACTGCTCAATGTTTTAAAAGATCGTCTGAGCCAAAAGTTAAAATTGGGAGATTTCTCACATAACGATCTAGAGTTTTGGAGTCTTTTCAGAAAATGAGAAGATTTGGGAACAGAGTCTGCACTCCCACATGGCAGCTAGGGCTGGGAGGGGGAACCAGTTAGCCACAGCACCCCCAGCCCCCACCACACACACACACACACACACACACACACACACACACACACACACACACACACACACACACACACCTGCCGACTTGCTCTCCAGTCTGTTACCTGCCTGATCCCTGTAGGCAGCTGAATCTGGCCCCCTGCAGGGTAGTGTGAGAGAGGAGAGCCCTCTGGAGTGCAAGGCTATTCAGCCATAGAGTGTGCAGTCCCCTCCCCTCAGTTTCCTTTGCTGTAAAATGGGCACAGTGGCCATGCCTACGTCAGAGGGATGCTGAGAGGAGCCAGTGATGTAAAGCATGTGACATCTTGCTAGGTGAGCATCTAGGTGCCCAGTAGTGCCAGGAGGACTTTGGAGAAAGAACTTCCAGAGTACCATGTCAGTATGGCAAAGAGCAGCAGTCTCGAGAAGGACCCCAAAGCCAGCAAGCGTTTCTGCTCCTCGATAAGAATCTCCCCTCGGTTCACCTTTACAGACCCAGCCACCACTTACCCAACTCCTGCTGCTGAAGGTCTAGCTGTGCCTCTGGCTGCTGAGCACCTGCAGAATGCAAATTTAGACATCCTGAAAAGGGTCATATGGCTTGGGTCAGTGTGTGCTGGCTGCTCTCTTTGGCACACACTAGTAGCTGTGACAGTGGACAGGAAGTGAGTCTTTTCTGTTTCTTAGAGCAGTGCCAGGCCCTGTTCTAAGGGGTCCACACGCAGCATCTCATGTATGCCACGGGTGGGTTCTGGTAGGGTGCCTATCTTACAAGTTCAGGAGCATTACTAAGGTCACAGAGCTGGGACCCAGTAGCACGTCCAGCTCTGGAGTCTGCTCTAAGCCATCTGCCTCTTGGCCACACATCTAGCCGCAGGCTCCTCTCCTTCCCCAGGCCTCCTGTTGTGCTAGGCTGAGGCCTCCACCAGTGGGGGCATCCTGGTAGAGCCGAGGAGCAAGGGGCACCTTGCCCCAGGTTGTGGGGGAGGAGCTGTCCCTAGGGAGCTCTGGGTAGCCAATATCACTTGCCCCTTTGCCCCACTCTCAGCCCCCCCCCTCCACAGTGAGGAAGTCTTCACCAGCTCCTGTTTTGGAGGTGGGGGCTGGCGGATGGCAAATCCAGATGACCAGTCCCAAAGTGGCCAGGCCACCTGGATGTACAGTATTTCTTAATTGTGACAGCGAAGGGCCTGTGCTCCTAGTGAACGTTGAAGAAAGGGGTGGAGCGCAGCCTGCAGTGGGGTGGCCAGAGTCAAGGAGCTGGCTGGAGGTCTCTGTCCAGCTCAGCCCCAGTGATGTGGCCCTTGCGGTCCTGCTTGGGAACCTCAGGTCTCTTCTGACTCTTCCTTCTTGCAGAGCAGCAAGTCCCTGGGCCCTGGGTCCTGATGGCAGGCGCAGATGTCCTCTCGGGTTCTGCCTGGCCCTGGCCCGGCCCTGCCTGAAGCATAGGCTAGTGGTTCTTGGACTGCAGCTCCCTCCCTGTTTAGAGCTTCTCATGGGAGGTGTTCGTGTTCTGTCTCTCTCTCTCTCTCTCTCTTTCTCTCTCTCTCTCTCTCTCTCTTCCTCTCTCTCTCTCTCTCTCTCTCTCTCTTGCGCGCGCGCGCGCAGTTACTAGATCCCCCCTTAACAATCAGGGATGATCCTACTCTGCTGGGAATGCCCCTGAGCTCAGGTGTCTGGATATATGTGTGATGCTGTTAGGAAATTATGAAGCAACTGCTATAAAACCTCCCTCTCTCCATATTCTTGGCACTGGGGGAGTGGGGTTAAAGGCCAGGCCTTTGGAGGGGTCTGGGTCCCACTCAGCATAGGGCAGGAAGGAAGAGGGGAAGTCCCATCCCTGGGCTTTGATCCTGCTGGTGGCTGTAAGTGGTGGTTCCAGTTTGAGTAGGGAATGGTGTGAAAGGGGAAATAGCTCCCTGGAGACTGGGCCATCAGCTGCTGTGGGTCAGTGTTTGCTAGGGACTGCCCAGACAGGAAGGAGAGGCCCCACCCTCCTGCAACTCAGCCCTTTGGAGGGAGGAAGTATCCATCAGAGGCTGTCCCACGTCCCCCTGCCATCAGCCTCCCCCAGAAGTGAGTGTGCAGTGATAAGTGGTGTGCAGCTTTCCTCCCTGTCAGAGCCCCAGCCACAGCAGCCACATTATTTAAAAGGCTATGCCCAGCCAGGCGTGGTGGCACATGCCTGTAATCCCAGTACTTGAGAGGCTGAGATAGGAGGGTCACAGGTTCAAGACCAGCCTGGACAACTTAGCAAGACTCTGTTTTGAATAAAAATAAAAAGGGGCGGGGGTGTAGCTCAACCCTTGGGTTCAATCCTCAGCAAAACACACGTACACACACACACACACACACACACACACACACACACACACACACACACCTGTGCTCTATGGGCTCAGGAGAAGCTACCAAGGAAAGGAGAGAGAGCTGGTCCTTCCCTTCCCCACTCAGTCCCTCCCCAAGTTGTCACAGGGCCCCGTCACCCCTTCCCTTCACACACACTCCTATGCTTGCGTGCTGATTCTCTGCAGCTCCAGCCAAGTGGGACAGGAAAGCCCTGTGTGTCCTCGGAGAGCCAGGTGGTGGCTTGGGGGGTGGAGGAGGGGGCTGAGACCACCTCACAGCTGGTGTGGGGCAGCCCGGAAGGTGGGCCTGACCCCGGAAGTCTGGTTCTTCTGCTCAAAGAAGTCAGTTCCCAACCTCAGAGGCCCCTCACTGAGGCCTCTCGTGGCCCCTTGGGCCTCACTGACCAGTGACAGCCGAACTGCCAGGACTTGGCCTCCTCTGGCTGAAGAGGGGGCCCGGCCTGCATGGCCTCCTTCCTGGAGAGTGACTGGTAGCTGAGGGACCGCCTGGGGTCTGCTCTCCTGGCCTGAGTTCCCAGGCATCCAGAGGTGCCTGCCTGACTCATTCCACCTCTCCCTTTTCTGGGCTGGGTGCTAGAAAGTCCCTTCTGGGAAAGAGGACTGTCTAGTTACCCAGTTATCTGTACTGCTTAGGTGGGGCGTTGGTGGGGAAAAGAGGTATTGAAGGAGACCCCAGGGCTCCTGTGCCTTTGTGAGACTCCTCCAAAGCAGACTGGCCCCAGCGAGGAGACACAGCAACACCTACCCCAAAACAGGTCCCTTTGGTCTGCTGCCACTGGCAGTTCCGGTTTGCACTTTAGAAAGCCTGGTAAATGCGACTGGGGTAGGTGATACCCACTGGTAAGGATATGTTCACCTCTCCTAGGACACCTCCCTAGCAGGAAAGGACTCCAAGAAAACCAGTTGTAATCTAGTACTTGAACCAGAGTATATGAGTCTGTTTTTTTGTTACTATAATGAAATACCCGAAGCTGATTACTTTTGAAGAAAAGAGGTTTATTTAGCTCACACTTTTGGAAGCTGAACATGACCCAAAACAACACACCATTAGTCCAGCCTCTGGTGAGGGCCCAGTGGAGGTCATGGCATCTTGGCTAGAGTGTCAGCATGGAGGGGAAGTCACACCACAAACAGGAAGCCAGCGCAAAGGGAGGGGCCAGGCCTGCTCCTTTTATGACAACCCTAAAAGCTGCCTTCATGACCTCCAAGGGCATAGCCCCAGTGACCTGATCCAAGGGTCCGAGCCCACTAGGACCTGCCTCTTAACTCACTGAGGACCAACACCTTTGAAACCCAAAGAACAGAGAGAACCCCAAATCCAAATGAACTTAACCAAATACTGACATTCTTCCTTGTTAAGCCTTGAAGTTAATGAATACTTAAAATTCAAAACAGTTGGCGAATCAACCTATGTTTTTCTAAAATTATTAAAGAAGCATAAAATTGGAACATCTGCGTAAGCTCCACATTAGAAATGGCGTCAAGGCAGGAGAGGAGGGATGGCTGAGGAGGGCCCTGGCAGGAGGCTCCGGGCAGGAGGGAGTCGGGGTGTGCTTCTCCGGGGTAATCCTGGGTGTCTGCTGCGCTGGGAGCTCAGGTGGAGCCTCCTATTGACCAGAGCTCTTTCTGTGTCCCCAGATTCCCATACCGAGTGTGCCTACTTTCCAGCCGTCTACGCCCGTCCCCGAGCGCCTGGAAGCTGTGCAGCGCTACATCAGAGAGCTGCAGTATCCTGTCGGGTGGGCCACGGCTGGCCTTTCAGATGGGGCTGGACTGGGGTCGGCAGAGCCGCCTGGTTCCCAGCTCCCAGCGGGGGCCATTTGCAAACACCCCTGCTCGCTGGAGCGGTGGGGACTGACGAGTGCTGGCCCTGCTCCAGCCTCCCCTTACCCGCTTCCTCCCACTGCTGCTGCCCTGTGTGGTGGGAGAAAGAGAAGGGAAAGGCTCCGGTCAACTTGCTGGGGCGGGGGACACTGTCATCCATCCAGCCTAAGCAAAGGGAGGGGGCAGTGCCCTTGGGGCGATTGGAAAACTCATTTTAAAGGTGGGATAAACGGTGGGGGAAAGGACGTTATGCTCCAGGAGATAACTTCCACATCTTGGAATTTTCTCCTGGTTCTTAGCTTTTTTTCTTCTTCTTCTTCTCTGGCAAGAGGCCCAGCCTGCAGAGAGCCAGGCTCCCTGAGCCCAGATTCCCCCATGTCGGGGTCCGGGGCACCTCTGGCCCCTGCACCCTACCCCAGAGCTGCGTCCTGGGTCCTCTCCCTCAGCTCTGCGGCTACGCTGAGGTCACAGGCAGGAGGATAGGCATGAGGCCTGAGCAGAGGAAGGCTGGGCTGACCACTGGAGATTGGGTCCAGTCCCTGCCTTTGTCAGTGGGGAAATTGCAGGTGCAGCGAGGACAGGTGGTGGACTTAGCAGCACCCAGCAACTGAAGGTGGAGCTGGACTCCCGCCCCCTCCAGCCTTCTTCCAGTGCTACAGGGAGCTGTCTGGAGCTGCAGTGCTTCCCCAGCCTTGGCCTGCTGGCTGCCCACTCAGTCCCATCCTAGGAGGGGAGGCCAGGAGAGAATGGTGAACTCCAAACAGGATGAGGAGGAAGGAGAAGGGGTTTGCCAGGGGGAGCGGGGGAGACACCCTGCTGTGCCCTTCTGTCTCCTCCAGGAGAACCAGGTCCTGAGCATCCTCCAAGGTATCTGGCGGGCACTTTGTGGGCTGGGGGAGGTGAAGGGGAAAAGGACTCTCTTCCAGACCAACCCAGGAGGCCCTTAACCAGCGCTCACAGGTACAATCACACAGGGACACAGTTCTTTGAAATTAAGAAGAGCAGACCTCTGACAGGGTACGTATGGGAGACCCTGCCCCCTGCCCCTTGCCCCCTGCCTGGGCTCAGTGCCCCCAGTACCCGGGTTGGATCCTCTGGGAATTCTCTGTGCTTTGCCTTTGAGGGGAAGCTTAGCAGGCAAGCAGGGAATCTCCCAAGAGAGGCCAGCCATTGGGAGCAGGTACCCTCCTGGGGGCCCTAAGGATGTCAAAAGGAGGGAAATCTAGCTGAGATGAACAGCCAGGGCTACCTTGATGAAGGAGCCCCTGGCATCCATGCTGAGCTAGGAGGTGACAGGTCCTCCTCCCCTGAGGCTGGCTTGGTGTGATAGAGGGTGGCCCTGAGTGGATGGTCCATGTTTAGGGTTTTCTCTAGTGAGAGGCGGGGCCCTCAGGACACAGCCTCCCCTTGTTTTGTTCTGCAGCAGCCTGTGCACTCCTCCGTGGCGCTGGTGCGCTGACCCCTGCAGCCTTCTGCAGCCTTTCTGGTCATCTAGCAGAAGGGGCAGTGTCTGTGCAGCAGGGACCCCCCTGGAGAGAAGCCTGCACCTCTCACTTCCCAAACCACTACCCAGCACGTGGGCTCCTGGCTGAGTCACTGACGCTGGAGAACTTCTGCCAGGAAAGCCCCAAGGGCAGAGACTGGGGAGAGAATTGTGGCTGAGGCTGCGTGCTCAGCCCAGTGATGCCCACAGGCCTAAAACTTAACAAGAATCTTACACCTTGCTCCACACATGATCTATGTTTGCTTTCTTGTGACAGATACTTTAGATGGTTTATTTACTTAATTACCCCCACTGGAGGCCTCCGGATGGAATCCAGCCTCCCTAACCCCAGGCTTTGCTCCCTTCCGTGGTTGCTGTGTGCAAGGACTTGAAGTGCCCTGACCCCTCCTGCAAGACCTGGAGCCAGGCTGAATCCCCAGGCCCCAAGGATAGGCTGCCTTCAAGTGGCCTGGACTCCAGCTTTAGAAGCAGGCAATGGAGGCCCCAGCCAGCTGTGTCCCTGAGATCCCACATCTGGGCTGCGGGGAGCAGTCACAGTCGCTTTGCAAACTCTTTGAAGAAGCTATGGCTGTGTCAGGAGTGTCCACTGTGCTCCTGGAAGGGATAAATTCAGTGCCAAGGTCCCCCCCTCCTCCCTTCCTACCGCCATCGCAGATGGCCCCAGCAGACTGGCTGTTGAGGTCCTGCCCCGGAGTCTTTGAGGAGGAGCCAGCCTTGGCAGGAGGAAGTGAAAGGAGGAAAGGGACAGAGAGTGGGCCTCTCTCCTTGTCACAGTGGCCGCCTCCCCCAACCCCTCAGCTCCAGACATGGGGGAGGGGAGGGAGGTGCTGGGCTTGAGCTGGGGAAGCTTGGAGGTGTCCTCATAGCCTCTCTGGCCCACCTTGCCCCCTTCTCCTGACCCTCCCCTAATGGAAGGGGCTGGAGGTGCTGGCCTCAGCGTCATCTCCCTTCCCCACAGGCTGATGGACCTGGCCAAGGAAATGACCAAAGAGGCTCTGCCAATCAAATGCCTGGAAGCCGTGATCCTGGGAATGTATCCTTGCTCCATGCACAGAGGCCTGGGAGGGACTGGCTAGCTTTGCCTGTCAGGGGCCCCAGCTTCCTGCTCTGGAAGGATCCACTGAGTGGGGTCCAGGGCTCTCCAGGTGCTGTCCCATGCCCGGCCCCTAGTGGAGAAACCTGGGGGGTTTCTGCTGCTTCTGGCCTCAGTTGCTTCCTTCCCAGGCTTGCTGGGCAACTCTTTTTTGAGTCCGTGGACACTAACCTTGTTCTCTGAACCCCGCACCAGGGCACAGTGTCTTACATGGGCTGTGGTGCCATTGCCAGGTGCAGGGGCACACACCTCTAGTCCCAGCAACTCTGGAGGCCGAGGCAGGAGGATCACGTTTCAGGCCAGGCTTGGCAACTTAGTGAGACCCTGTCTCAAAAATAAAATTTAAAAAATGGGGAAGGTAGTGAGACTTGCATCATCCTAGCGAGACTGTTTCCAAATAAGAAATATAATCAGGCTGGGGAGCTGGGCAAGGTGGTGCACGCTTGTAATCCCAGCATTTGGGAGGCTGAGACCGGAGGATCCGGGTTCCTGGCCAGCCTCAGCTACCTAGTGAGGCACTCCGCAACTTAGTGAGACCCTGTTTCAAAATAAAGACTAAATAATAGGGCTGGGTGTATAGCTCGGAGGTAGAATGCCCCTGAGTTCAATCCCCAGTACCGCAAAAAAAAAAAAAAAAAAAAAAAAAAAAATCAGGCTGGGCTTGAAGGTAGATGTCTCTGGGTTCAATCCCCAATACCACACCACACCAAAAAAAAAAAAAAAAAAAATGGAGGAGGGCCTGGGGGGTGTGGCTCAGTGACAGGGCACTTACCTATCATGTGGGGGGCCCTGGGTTCACTCCCCAGCACCAGAAATAAACAAACTGGGCAGTGCAATAGGGAGGCTCGGTCCAGGACATGCTGATTTGCAGAGATGACAAATCTATTCTTGGAAGCAGAGCCATCTAAAACCACACACGGGGGTTTCCCATTCAGCCCCCAAGGACAGCAGTGGGGCCTGGAGCTGGGCCAGCAGGGTGGCTGAGGAGGCTGTCCTCCCCAGGGCCGGCAGTCAGAGCAGGGGAGGAGAGGCTGTGTTTGTAGCTGGTCCTCCCTCTTAATTGGTCAGAGCCTCAGCCCTACCTTTTTTTTAATTAGTCATTTTATTATAAAATATTTTAACTTATACAAACATAAAACAATATAATGAACTCCCTTGCACCCATTACTCAATTTCACCAGCTCGGGGCCAGTCGTGTTTCATCTGTCTGCACCCCTCCCTTATGCCCTACCAGCTTTTAAACATTTAGCTATCATGCATTGACTCAGTGCTTCAGGGGGACACAGATTAGGGGGTGGGGGGGGCTCTTTATGGAAGAAGGAGTCCATTCCTAGGGCAGGTCCCAGGAGGAGAAAATGATGCTTATAGGTGAGAAGCACACTTCTCCCAGGGGCTATGTTCTGAGGGGACACTCCACTGGCATGCCTGACTTAGTTTACACAAAGAGGTCCTGAGCGCTACCTCCAGTGTGGAGGTCATTGTAACAGGGCAGGCCCATTTCCAAGAGCCCAATCAGTGTCACCTGTTGTAGAGTCTTTTGTTACTTTAATCGTAGGACCACCCAAGAACCTCAGCCCACCGCCAGCAACTCCTTTGAGACCCCTCATTCCTTCTCCTTTAGGGGCCACGCACCAAAGCAGAGGCCCCACCCCTTTTGTAGGAGGGAGGCTGCTCCCCTGCCTCCGGAGCACACAGAGATGCTGTTCCACGCAGAATCATGTGGTCTCCAGGCCTTTCCGGGGTCACTTGGTGGCTCATGGGCAAAAAGAAAACAGAAGCAGCCCCCCCCCTCCTCGGCGAAGCTCCCCCTCCAGTCCCCACAGCTCCCTCGGCCACCACAAATACAGTGGCTCTGTGCGGTTTATTTCTGCCCTGTTCCTTCTGCACTCTGCACAGGTTGTGAATTTCTTACACATTCTGTATCCCTGGTCCCTGGCAAGGAATTGGGCTCAGTAAGCACTGGCAGAGTGACTTTAATGCTGGAGAAACGTGGTATAGTGTCTGAGGGCACAGATTTTGGGGCCAGACCAACCTAGACTGGAATCCTGCCTCTGCTACATACTGCGTGACCACCAAGTAAGTTCCTTAACCTCTCTGAGCCTTGGAGTCTCCTCGGTAGCGGGATAATGGCAGTGCCTGTAGCAGTCAGGACAGTTGAGTGTGTGGTACATACAAGGCACTTAGCACAGTGCCTGTAGGTTGCCTCTGCCCCCAGGCTTTTATTCATTCATCTCCCATCCATGTGTTTAAGAAGAGTTTTACTGGCTAAGCACAGTGGTGCGTGCCTGTAAGTTCTTCAGAGGCTGAGATAGGAGGACCTCGGGTTCAAGGCCAGCCTCAGCAAGTCAGCAACACCCTCAGCAACTTAGTGAGACCTTGTTTCAAAAAGGACTGGGGGTGTAGCTGGGAAGTAGAATGCCCCTGAGTTCCATCCCCAGTACAGAAAGAAGAGAGGGAAGAGCTTTAGAGAGTGATTGTTCTGTGCCTGGTTCTGTGCTGGGCCCTGGAGAAACAGAGAACATGACAGCTGAGGTCCCTGTCCTTGGGGAGTTTACATTCTAGTGTGAGAGACCAAATAAGAAAGCAAATAAATAAGTAGAGTGCAGATGGTGGCCAGTGCCCTGGAGGAGACAGCAGTGAACCTGACCTTAGAAAGGTGGTGGGCAGCGGCCTTGCTCAGCTGAGGAGGAGGCAGGAGGAGCACTCGGTTGGCTGGAGGCACTGGTGTGCTTGGGTGGGAGGCCCAGGTGGGGCCAGTAGTCTTGCAGTGGGTGTGGGACCAGGTGCTGCCCTCCCTGCAGAGGTGACCAGCTTGATTCTATTTGAAGGGCAATGGACAATGCATGTGTAGGGGGGAGGGGAGAAAAGGGAGGAGGAGAGACGGAACAGAATCTGCATCTGCAAGGAAATCTATGTGTGAAAGAGAAAGAAAATGTGAGAATGTGTCTGGGAGGCAGTGTGTGCGCTGAGAAGCCTGGGCGCTGATTGACAGCGGAAGGGGAGGCAGGGAGCCTGGGGGCCCGTCCCTGCCCAAGCTCTGGAGAGCCCTGCAGTTAGGAGCCAGAGCTCTTGTTAGCTGTGATTTGGGGAGCCCTGCTGGACAGGGCAGTGGCGTCCACTGTTCATTGGGAGCCCAGTTCTGGAGCGGTCCAGGTGGTAGAGCACCTCCTGTCGCCAGGCTGGATACAAGATGGCAGGAATGTGGAGCCCAGGAAGCGGCGGTGCCTGCATTCAGAAGCTGGTGGTCCAGGGTCACCCGGGTCGCAGGCCCGTCCCACGGCTGGGGCGCCTGGTCCTGGGGCTGCCTCTCCTGCCCTTTTCCTTAGCTCGGGGTGACTGGCAGTTACCTCACCAACAGCATGCCCACCCTGGAGCGCTTCCCCATCAGCTTCAAGACCTACTTCTCAGGGAACTACTTCCGCCACATCGTGCTGGGGGTGAACTGCGGAGGCCGCTACGGGGCCCTGGGCATGAGCCGGCGCGAGGACCTGATGTACAAGCCGCCGGCCTTCCGGACGCTCAGCGAGCTCGTGCTGGACTACGAGGCCGCCTACGGCCGCTGCTGGCACGTGCTGAAGAAGGTGAAGCTGGGCCAGTGCGTGTCCCACGACCCGCACAGCGTGGAGCAGATCGAGTGGAAGCACTCCGTGTTGGACGTGGAGAAGCTGGGCCGCGACGACTTCCGCAAGGAGCTGGAGCGCCACGCCCGCGACATGCGGCTCAAGGTCGGTCAGGCTCCGCCCTTGCTTCGCCCTGGGGACTCCTCCACACTCCGCCCCAGGGGAGCTGATGGGGTGGAGGGTCTGCTTCTACTCAGTTAGGGGCCTCTCTCTGTGGTCTTACTGTTGAGGTTGTACCTGGGCGGACCGAGGAGGGCTCCAGAAGGAGGAAGGGGGAGCTGGGTTTCATGACAGTACAGGACAGGACAGAGGCATGGTGCTCTAGGTAGGTGTAGGGGAGGAGTTAAGGTCAGCTAGTGGAGCCAGGCGCATTGTAACCCTAGTACTTGGAAGGCTGAGACTGGAGGATAGCAGATTTGAGACCTGCGTCAGCAACTTTGTGACACCCTGTTTCAAAATAAAAAAAGGTTGGGGTATAGCTTGGAGGTAGAATGCCCCTGGGTTCAATCTCCCCCCAAAAGATGAACTTGTAGGCATTCCTGAAGTCCTGACCTATCTGGGCAAGCAGGCGGGTGAGGTAGTGAGTAGCCTCCCCCACTCCTGTGTCCTGCCTCCTGAGCTCCCCAGCCCCTTGCATGCAGTAAAAGACTAGAAGAAAGAAGACAGACCATGAGGAAGACAGTGAAGGTGGTCCTCCCCCTTTTCCACCCACAGGAGCAGGTGTCTGGGGAATACAGGGCTTAAGCTGCTTAAGAGTTGGCCCCAGCGCTTCCACAGACAGAATTTGGGGCTCTCCCGATACCCACTGGAATGGAGGTGCCTCCCTGGAGCCTCTTGAGTGTTCAGTCACTCTGGGACACAGCCCCTCCAGGCAGCCTGGCACCTCCACCCAACAACCGGCCTGGGCACTCACATGTCCCGTTTCTTCCATCAGCCCCCGGAGGGGAGGCAGCAGGCAGGCACTAGGTGGCTCTGCTTTTGGGATAGGAAGCCCAGAGACTTGTTCCAGGCGCTGAGAGGCAAGGGGACTGGAGCTCAGCCTCCCGAGGGAGAATCCAGGCTAAGCACAGGCACCTGTGTGTGTCCTGGCAGGGGTTCGTAGAGCCAGAACTGCCCCAGCCCCAGGGTCCTTAGGCCAAGACCCAGTGGGCTGACAGTGCCTTCCCCCAGGGCAGAAGCGGGCTGCAGGGCCATGCGCTAGAGGGGCACTGCTGACCTCTGCTTCCAAGCTGGTCATCTCCGCCAGCTCTGCGTCGCCCTGCACAGAGCTCCTGCTGCAGGGAAGATTACCACGTCTTCAAGGTCACAGCTGGCTCATCTTCAGTGCTAGTTCCCAGCCTCAGCACTAAGCCCTCCCTGTGTCCTTGCCCCTCTCCAGCTCCCCAGAGTGCAACCTGGGTTTTAAAAACTCAGGTCGAGCTGACTGTGGTGCATAGAGAATGATTCATTTGTTTTTCTCGTTTTTTCTTAATCAGAGACAGGCTACGAGGCTGGCTTCTAATTGTTTTGAGATGAGCAGCACCGCTCTTGGGTTTGGTAGCATCCCAGTGGGTAGAAAGGCCTTTCCCTGGGGCTCCTCACTTGGGTGCTCCAGGGGCCAACAGAGATTAGATAGCCCTGCTGAGCTGGCAGCATTAGTGCCTGGGAGGTAGATTTGGAAAGACCCAGACACAGGCTAGAGGGTCACCTGAGGCTTCCTGGGCCCTGCCACCAGGGACTCTGGCCCCTGGCAAGGCAGGCTGGCTCCAGGGCAGCCCTGGAGCATGCCTTTGTTTCTTCTCACCTAGATTGGCAAAGGAACGGGTCCACCCTCTCCCACCAAGGACCGGAAGAAGGATGTCTCCTCTCCACAGCGGGCCCAGTCCAGCCCGCACCGCAGGAACAGCCGCAGCGAAAGACGGTGAGAGAGAACATTGCACAGGGTGGGAGGGGGCTCAAAAAGGACTTTGTCCTTTCCTCTCCTCTTCGGGTGGGTCCATGTGTTTATGTGTTGACATCTCCCTACAGTAGTGTGGTATCATTTCCCCCAAAGGAAACACTCCTCAGCTGGCCCCTGAAGATCTGAGGCAGGCAGCGAAGTGGGCCATATGGGAGATTGGGGGCAGGATGGGGCCCCTCTGAGGCAGTGGGTCCTCCAGCAGTTTCCTGGGGAGGATTTAAACATTACCCATACTTCTCTGCAGCCAGGGTAGATGGCTTCAGACAACACTTTGCCCCCAAGAGTTTGATTTTTGTTTGCCATTAAAATCCCAGGCAGGCCTCCTCCTGTATCCTTCTGGCTTTTGCTTTAAATATCGTCATTGTCATTCAGGAGCCACCAGTGTGAATTAAGGGGAACCAAGCAGACCCCTGGCACCAAAATATCCATGACCACTGACTTTGATCTAGAAAGCTTCTGTAGAGAACAGACTCCCCTTGGGGAGATGTAGACTTTAAGACATAACCCAGCAACTACCACCAGATTTGCTGGCCTCCAGCAGAGAGCAGGAGCTTCTGTGAGACAGGAATCCCATCCAGGAAGCTCCGGTAGCCAGGGTTCCCAGAAACACACGCCACCTCACAGGGCCCCTTGGAGAAGAGAGGGCAGAAACCAGCTACTGCTTGCTCCTCCTCCAGCCGAGACCACTCCCCCCCTGCTCTGTGCTTCCTCCCTGCAGGCCCTCGGGTGACAAGAAACCTTCCGAGCCCAAAGCCATGCCAGACCTCAACGGGTACCAGATCCGGGTGTGAGGCGCGTGTCGGCACCCGAGGACTCCTGCTTCTGGAGGCCGCGATCCACCTGCTGGACCAGCCTGGCTCATGGGAAGGGGCGGTGATGGGGCAGGGCACCGGCCGTGGGGAGGGTCCTTGCCATGCAGCCCCCACACTGCTCCCCTCCCACTGAGCCAAGCCCCTAACTGTGGGCCGAGAGGCAGTTAGTATTTTATTTGGAGTTTTTAGCTCTACAACTAAAGCTTAAGGTATTTTGGGGAAAAGGACAAATGGCTGGGAGGGCAGTGCTTACAGACCCGAGAGCCACGGGCTGGGGAGGATGGCTCGCTGCTTCTGCTGGAGCCCCGGCTGCTCTCTGGGATTTTGTGCATCCTGTAGATGGGAAGTTTCCCGGCACCACCAGCGTGCGGGGGGAGGGTGTGGAGGTATTTCTCCAGCTGGGACTGTCCTGACAGAATCTTGACCTGGGGAAAGGGAAGCAGGGTAGGAATCGTCCGGAGAAAGGCCTGTGTAGGCCGTAAGTCCGGAGCTTGGCACAAGCCACATCTGCCTGAGAGCAGGAGCCCGTGGTGGTCCAGAAGAGCCCTGGGGCCCTTGTGTCCCTATAGGCAGCACTGTGTGGGCCCAGGGTCATGGCCAGCGTGGGGCTGGGCTACAGGAGAGCCACAAGAGGCCCCTCCCCTGGTCTGCAGCCTCAGTCCTACCCTTGCCTGTGGCTGCAGCCCAGGAGGCTCCCTGCCGAGGGTCTGGGCTTTGCTGAGGGTCCCAAGTTGCACTAGGGCCACTTGGGGAGTGAGCAGGCCTGGGTGGCGGCCTGGGAGTGGCCGGGCAGGAGGTGATGGGATGGGACCTCAGACTTGGGCCTTTCCCCTTGCTTTGCTGCACCCTCCTTCTAATACATCAACCCTTGCCGGGGAAATTAAGACCAGATGCGGATGCCTGTGCCCAGGCCTGCCTCCCCTCCTTCAGCAGCCCATTTAGGCTTATGGGTACAGTGACGGCCCGGGCTACTATGTTTGCCAGTTCCTCAGGGTGCTGGTGGGGAAGAACTGAAGCAGCTGGTGTTGTCCACATCCTGCCCATCAGGCATGAGATCGCAGGCAGGGGAGTGAGAGGTTGGCAGGGCCAGGGGAAGGCTCTGGACATTCAAAGACCAAGGAGGTGTAGGGCAAGGGGCAGTGCGGCCACCAAGAAGGGACAGAGCCCAAGAGCTGGCACGTGTACGTGAGAAAGGGATGTGGAAGAGTTTAGGATTAGGCTGCCTTGGGAAGGAGTGAGTTCCCTGCAGCATGGTTGGTTGTGAGGAAGCTGGAGAGAGGGTTTGGGGTGTGGAAGGTCAGCTGGATGCGGCAACCATGAAGATTTGACTGAGTCAGTCTAGGGTGGCCACTGGGAGGCTGCAGAGGGAGCAGGGTTTTAATCTCAAATGTCAGTAGGGCCAGCAGGTGACAAGAGGGCTGCAGGGCTGGGCGGGGGGACACTAAGGAGGGCATGCCCCATGAAAGGGACTGCCACAGCCTAGCTGCCCTCCCAGAGCAGGCCCTGTTGTGGGGCCGGAGTATCTGGGTTTTTTTGTCTTGTTTTGTTTTTTTTTAAGGCTAGAACTCTGTATATGAAGTCTAATTTTTAAAGGTTGGTAAAAAGTTCAAAAAACTTAAAACCCCAGTACAGGCAGAGGAATGCTGGTTTGGGATCTCTGAGGAGGAGTCCACTGAGATACTCTGGGAGGGAAGTTCTGAGTTGTCCCCCGAGCTGGGCTGGGCCCAGGGAGGGTCCTGGGAGCTTTGACTCCCACAGAGCAGGCAGCTGCCCACTTTCCCTGCAAACTGGAGACTCTTCGTAGACTGCGAGGTCACCAAGGGGGTGGAGTGGAGTAGAGACCTGTGGCTCTCACCTGCCAGGAGATAGATGGCACCTGCATGCAAAGAAAGGAAGGGAGGGAGCAGCCTGGGGTGTCTAGCAGAGCCCAGCCAGGGGCACCCTAGGAGACCAGCCGGTCAGTCACTCCTGGGAGCCTCACCAGGTTCCTCTTGGGTCCCGTGGGCCCTGAGGAGGTGCTGAGTTTGCTCCAGTCCACACCCCTGGCCAGACCAGTGAGAGGGCAATGGTGACCCCTGACTCACTCAACCAGCTCACTCTCCAGGAGTAGGATGGTGGGCCCCATTCTTCCTAAGCTCACCCAAGCTCACCCAAGGAGAGAGGCAGAAGGCTGAGACAAGGTTCTTTCTGGGTATGGACATGGCTGCTGGTCAGCAGGGAAGCAGCCCCAGGCACCTCTGGGAACTTGCCGGAAATGACAGGGTACAGGGGGAAGAGATGTGAGAGGGAGGCTGGGAGCCGGAGTCAGGGAGACTCGAGGAAGCTGCTCCTGTTCCTGGAACCCTAGGACGGCTTTTCCTCAGAGGGCCTGGGAGGAGCAGGCAGAATGGAGCCCTGTCCCTGCTTGCTGTCTGCAGGAGCCGGTCCCTAGCCGTAAACACCTGGCACTCACCCTTCCTCAGCCGAGACCTCGGGCCTGTGGAGACCACCACAGGACACAGTGGTGCTTTTTAATTTATTTTTAACCATTCCCATATGTAGCAAGCCCTCCTCCCCTCCTGGGCTGTTTACACAGGCTCTGCTCCCGGGGGCTGGCCTGGCTGCAAGGTTTCTGGGGAGGCAGAGAGGCAGGGACTTTGGGGCCTTAGTCACCATCCATGGTATCACCTCATCTCACTTCCTGTGAGGACAGGAGCTTGGAAGATGTGACCCCAGCTCCCCCCGACTCAGGACTGCCTTCCAGCTCCTCTGTCGGCCGAGGAGGGGACAGGGTGAGGTCAGAGAAAGCTGCTTGGTGGAGGTGGTCCAGGGTAAGGGGTGATTTCAAGGTCTCCCCAAAGTCTGGCTCCTCATGCTGGGTGTCAGGGTCGGAACACTGGGAGGCTGGCTTCAGAGAGCCTTCCTGTCCACCCAGCCACCAGTCCCCTCGCTCCATGACCTCACCACATTCTCATACCCCCCTCGCTTGTCATGCCAGCACCCCATCCTTACATGGGCGTGGCCAAGTGCAGAAGCAGCAGCCCTCCGGCCCTGTGGTGAGCCCATACAGCCTGTGGCCAGGGTAGTAGGAGCAGAAAGAGCCAAGAAGTTGACCATATCTAATTTCTAGCTCTGCCATCTCACACCCCACTCCTTCCTGCGTGGACTTGACTTCCTGGCTCTAGGAGTCAGTCTGATTCTGGCCTGTGTGCATGCGTGCCTGGTTTTCCTTGGTGGAATGTTTTCGGCTTAGCTACAACATTGCAGTCCCTTCTACACTGTGTCCCTGGCCTCAGAGTGCAGGGCTGAGCATGCTGGGCCCAGCATGCTGGTATGAAGGGCAGAAGATGTCCTTTGAAGAAAGTGGGGTGGGAGGTAGGGGCCTGCTCCCACCAGGGACCACAGCCCCCCACCAGCTTCCTGGGCCAGACAGGGCTGCCACGGTGCTAGCTCAAGTCCAAGCTCAAGTCCATCGGTGTGACCCTCTCACTCCACCTTGGTGCTCCAGGGCCCCAAGTTCCCCTTTTTCTTCAAGTCTGACAAGAGAGGAGACCTGGGCATGCTTGGCCCATGGGCTGAGACGATGGACTGCCCTTCTCCTGGGCTTTGTGTTTGGTTGCCATGTTGTCCTAGACACTGTTCTTCCTGTCCTGGTGTCAGTATTGTCTCCCCTTCACTTTTACACTTCGTTTCATTCCTCTTCTCACTTTCCCCCTGAAATGAATAAAGTCTCTCCAGCTCCAGTTGTGTGGGCTGGACAGAAATCACATGAAGCCTCATCTCCTTTCCCTTGGGAGCTGGGGCCCCAGTCCACCTTCACCACATCAGTATCAGCACCACTGGCTGCAAGAAGAACCCAAGCAGAGGTGAAGGGAGCCTAAAACCAGGGAATAGGCAACCTCCCAGCGCCTTGCAAGCACCATAGAGTTTCTGCAGTCCTAGACTGGGCTTTCTCAGCCGGCCACACCACTCAGCTCTTGCTAACCCTAATCTGGGAGCAGATCTCTCCTGACAAGCTGTAAATGAGGCCCTACTCCTTCCCTCACACAGCAGGCTTGGGCCCTGGAGTCTGCTCCCAGGAAGCTCCCCAGCCCTGCCCTTCCTGCCCAAACCCACAGCAGTCCATCAGGAACAAAGGAGAAAGGGGGGTGTTCTTTCAGGAGATGAGCTTATTTCAGAAAACTATACCAACAAGGATCTAAATTCCCTTCTCATCAGTTGCTAGTCCACAGCTTTGGGAAACTCCTCTGGGTCCACCCAACACACCCTCTCCATTGTCCCTCTGGTTCGGACCCCTTCCCACACTTTGACAAACCCAAAGAGTTGAAACCACTCTCAACCAGAAGTATCTCAGACCTCACAGGATATCTCAGCCTTAACCCTTCCTCCCTGGAGCGTCTACTCTCATTTGGCTTAAGAGCAAAACCCAGACTTATAAGAGGAGGTAGAATGTTGCCTACTTCTTACCCTAGCCAGTCTTCAGGAAGTCCTAGCTAGAAGTCTAGTTTGGCGTGGCAAGCCTCCCTCGTTTTTAGTGTGTGGTGGTGACCAGGGATTGGGGGAAGGTGTGAGCTAGAGGAGGAGAGGAGTGGTGGGATCTGTGAACATCTTGGACACCATTAAGCAGAGGCAGTTTTGTTGTAGGCTCATTTAAATCCTGATGATTCTCCCCCCAAAAAAAGCCTTTCTGTAAGGGTAACCAGAGTGTATGGATACTTTGGACTGCACAGCCTTTTATAGAGGCAGTGTTGGAATTTGCACACTGAAGTCCAGCTAAAGTAATACAGAGTGAAGGGCCTGGTGGACCCCTACACAGAGGCCCAGGGACTGCTCCTGCATGGAGCCAGCACCTCTGTGTCATCAGTTAAGCGGGCTCGTCCTTGGACACTTAGTTCCTGGGGAGAGGGGTTCCCTCATTTCTTGCTGACCTGGGTTTCTCAGGCTCACAGCATGTGCCTAAGCTGGGTTGGACCTTTGGGTGCAGATGGCACTTCTCAAAGCCCTGAAGAGACTGAAGCTGTGCCACCCCATCTGCCAGGACCTGGCACTTGGCGACTGTGGGGCAGTGGCAATGAGAAGCAGTTGTCATACCAAAGCAGATTGGCCCAGAAGCAAGTTGCCTAGCAACGCTTAGTGTTTGCCAGTGGGGATGAGGGGACCAGCTGTTGAGGCTTGGCAGGTGGTGAAGATGGGTCACCTCAGGTCAGCGAGAGGGCTAGCTGAGCCCAGCCCTCATGACAGTGTGCACGGATATACAGACTCCTTCCAATCCCTAACCAGAAGGGATTTGATCATAGAACGCAAAACATCCAAGAAAAAGTGTAGAGACTATTCTCCACAACTGGCTGAGGTCCCAGGTCTTAGGGTTGTAGGACCTAACCAGGGATTGGGCAGAGGGCAAAGTTCCCTTCAAATGACATTCATTCTTCTGACCCAGGCTGATCTGCACCCTCTGACGCAGACTGTCACCCAGTGGGCCCTTGTCCACCACAGTGTAGTTTTGCACATTTGCTCAGGATGACAGACAAGGAGAGGCAGTGCGCACGGGGTGTTGGGAGCCAGGGCTGCGGGGAGCGACCCCTGGTGGGAGCTAGAGGAGGTGGGCCCTGGAGTCAGCTCCCAGGACACATGAGAGTCCCTCCCCATCCCCCAGCCCAAGCCCACAGTAGTCCATCCAGAACAAAGGGAAAAGGGATGGAGGAAGAGAAGCCACACCATCCATCCATTATGTAATCAACCCAAAGCAGTCCTTCACTGAGTAGCTACAGGGCAGGAACTGGAAAGAAAGCAAACAAACAAAAGCAGCACCCTGCTTGATCATTTCCCTTCTTGGTCTCCAGCTTAAAGTTGCCTCTGAGATCCTTTCCCCAGGCCCCTATACCCACAAATCTGCCCTACAAGATGGTCTGTCTCCCCTCTGGAAAGGCTGCATTCCAAGAACCAAGAAGGAGCTTGGGCTGGCAAGATAGGAAGCAAAGAATCAAGATTCTCAAGTTGTGTCTCTGTAAGGGTACTGTCTGAACACCACCGATGGCTCAGTGCCACTCCTTTGACCAGTAGAAGTGGACTTACTGTGTAGACTTAGCACCAGTGTTGTGCACACGTCAAGAAACAGGAAACTAGGAGGATCTCCATGCCAGAAACGGCGATCTCTATCTCAAAGCTTAGCACTTTCAAATATTTTCCAGCGTAGGGGCCTGATAGTCTAGTCTAGCTAGGGAGAAGTATCCACCCCCAACTCTTACTGGAATTCTTAGCATCCCTTTCTTGCCACAGCACAAACAAAGCAGATCTGAAAATTCCTTGTAGGTAGATGTAGTACTTTTAATTTCCAGTTCACCAAGGGATGTAAACTGAACCGTGGAGGGGTAAGTAACTTACCTAGTCACCAACCAAACCAGCCAAGATGAGTGGTGTCTTTAATCCCTGGCTGTTTTCTTTCTACCCAATTGGTGGATCCCAACCCATGTAGTTAAACCAAAGCACCAGGTGGCCTCAAGTAACTGAAATTCCCAGAGACTGGCTCAGAGGTGGAATATGGGGTCTTGGAGCCCGCTCAGGTAAGACAGAAAACCACACCCGGGTTCCCATGGCTTTAGCTGGCCTTACTGCACAGGGAAACTAGAGAAGGACAAAAGTACCCGTAGTTGGGCCTGGCCAGGAAGAGAGGAAATGTTTCCAGCAACAGATGGCACGCAGCTCAGCCCTGGCTCCAGAACACAAAAGCGATGATCAGAAATAGATGCTCAGTGAGAGGCATCTGCCACGCATCATGCCTCATGCAGCTGCCAGAGCTTTGACCAAGAAAACACATCTTTCCCACACAGGCCCTCCTGAAACATGGTATGCACTGGGGCAGCAGGTGAAATAAGAACAGAAAGCAGCTAAATTAGAGCCATTCTCTTCTCACATGGTGGGCACAGGCGAGAGAGCTGTACCCTAGAGAAAGTCAGGGCAGGAGGCTTTGCTTAAGTCCTGCTCTTCCCAGGCCTCCGAGGCAGACAAGAAATTTCTCTGTTCCAGATTTAAGATTCTACCCCAGGGCCAGAAGTTCCCCAGTCTTTTCCTTTGTGCCTGCCTCATCTAGGCCCTCTCTCAAGACCCCATGCCCTTCAGGATGCTAATAAAAACACCAACAATAAGGGGGTAAAAAGTAAACCTTTATTTGGAAAAAGTTGCCCCAGTTCTGCAGGCCGCAGAGTGCAATTTAAATGACCATTTAAAACCCCCATTTCATTTCTAAAACAGAAACAAGAAAACAAGGAAAGGATAACCTGTCAAACTCTGGCCCTCTGCCGTCTTTAGCCATTTTTAACCTGCATACCTGGCAGGAGAGAACAGGCATAGGCCCTGGTCACCAACAGGGCACTGTCTTGAGACCATCTCAGGAACAGCCCAGGGAGAGACAAACAGAGTAAATGGTGGGGTGTGGACACACAGGCCTGGGGCTCAGACAGGCACATGCCCAGTACCCAGGAAACAAAGCTTAAGCATACACACACATAGAAAAAGAAATTCTCTAGAACCTAGGCATGGAAAGCTTACAACCAGGAATGCAGCAGCAGAATTCAAACTGGGTCTTTGGCTTTCAAAAAAGGAAAAAATGTGAACCTCTGGCCCACTCTCCCCAACTCAAGCCCCTTGGCCATCTTCAGTCCCATTCTGGAGGCTGGTGGGACAACAGCAAGTCAAACTGGCCAGGGCCAGCAGCTACTCCGAGTTAAGGGAGCTGTGGGGAGGAACTACCCAGGAACACCCCAGCAATCAAAGAGCAAGGCATGCAGGTGACACAGTGGGGGCCGTGGGAAAGCAGAGGCAATGAGCACCGAGGGCTTGCTGGACAGAGCAAATCCTCAAGCGCTGCCATCCAAAGTTCTTGGACCAGGTTTGCCCAAAGTTGCCTCTTTGCTGAGTCAGTCTGGCCCAAGCTAAATAGTAGACTTTTCTAGAGAGGAAAACAGAAGGGAATAGGTAAGACAGGAGGCAGCAAAAAGTAAAAAATGGTGAGGAGAGGAACAGAAAGCAGTTTCCTATGTGTGCAGAGGAAGAGAACAAGCACTTAGGCCTCGAGTCCTGCCAAGGTGGCTGCAGTCCCTACCAGCTCTGTCCTACAGGGACTCTCATCCTTGCCCAGTTCTGTAGACTCTGTTGAGATAAGAGTTTCCTGAAGATTCTTTCTCCTCATCCTTAAAAAGTTTTAAACTTCACCCTACTACCCAGCCCACTGAACCCCATATGGGTTTCAAACTTGTGCCTCTCCCTCAGGGCAGCCCGGGGAAAGGGGCGAACCCTAGAGGAATCATGCCAGGTCTGTGGGGAGCTCTGGGGTGCAGGCTCAGAGCCCCCTGGGTAGGTAGAGCATCCCCGAAGCTGCAGCTCCAGGCTGTGGGGCCTGTTTGTTCCCAGAGCCCAAGCAAGTATGCCTTAGCTGGCAGGATAAATGACCAGTGAAACTCAGAGGGTAAACGGAGAGAAGGGCCCACACCCCTGCTACCACCTGGCTGCACACAGTTACAGGGTCATGCTCTAACCCTGCCCCCAGGCCCACAACCCAGTGTGGAAGGCGGGCGGGGCAGAGGCAGACACGGCTGTGCCAGGAAGTTCCACCCCAAGAGGACACACTCATCCTACACACATCTCACACTTGCACGCCTGACAACAGTGCCAGGCCCAGGGGTTATAAAGGCAGGGAGGTCAGGTGAGAAGATACCACCAAGAAAGGGCCTGAAAGTAAATAACCAATGAGATCGATAGCTCCCACAACCCTGGTAATTAAAAATCAAGGGGGAGTGCTGGGTACATGGAAGGAAGGAGGAACCCTCCTTCTGCCTCTCCCAGGGCCACTGCGTGTGTGGCACAGGATTAGGAAGAGGTTGGGGCGGGTCAGGGACCACAGGCAGAGAACTCGGGCAGGCCTGGAGAGAGTCTAACCACGGGCAGGAAGGAACGAGGGGAGGGACACAAGTTTCCACAGCACGGGGCATTTCCACAGTCGCTGGCCAGTGAGCTCTTCCGGAAGAGAAGCTCTCTTCCCCTGGGGGCCCGTCACGGGGCGGTGACTTCCATGCCGAAGCTGGCCAGCAGGCAAAGATGGTCCGAAGAGCAGAAGGGGTTGGGCAAGCCATTGGCGGCCCAGAGAATCTCTTCAGAGAGGAGGGAGAGGCGGCCCAGGAGCTTGAGAGTTCCGTCCCGATCCAGCCTGTCGTCTGGGGCACAAAGCAGAAACCAGTGGGTAGAGCGGCCCCAGCCACACTGCACAGGTAGTGCAGGGCCTCTGGAAGCCACACCTTCTGCAAGCTGCACCCCCTTGGCTGCACCCTTGTAGCTTCTGACTAGGAGACCTCATTTCCTCAAAGACCCCCCATGATAATATCAAGGAATGAAGGCATATGGGGGCAGGGCCCTGTGGCAAATGGGATGGCATTACATGATCTTTCGATTTTCCAAAGAAATAGAAATCCAGACTTTCTATGTAAAATCTAACTTTTAAACGTAGGCAATTCAAACATTCTAAAAATCATACTTTAAACAAAATAGTCAACAGCCCACTGTGACTATTGCTATGAGGTGAGGAGCAAAGAAAAGGGATCTCTAACCTTGTCAACTCCCACTGGCTGTCCCTGAACAAGTCTAGTCACCTCCTGGTACTCTATTTTTACCTCTAAAATAGGGCTGGAGCATGGCTGTCCCACCCCTCTCTCTAGTGCTGCAAGGATGAAGGGAGAAGCAGGTAGGTGGCCTACAGGAGGAATGCTAAGGAGAGCCAGCACCAGGTAAGTGTGGAATCTGCTCCTTTGCTGGTCAGGCCCCAAATGCCTGACCTACCATCAGCTCTTTTCCAGGACCATGGAGGTGGCTTCTAGGAACCCTAGACCCACCGGGCTTACCAGTTCTGTTCCTATTCTCACAGGACTCAGCTGAGAAAAAGATGTAATCCACTGTTGTTCCAAGACCTAAGGGCATGGTGGTGACCTCTGGACGGCCGTGCTGGGGCAGGAAATGGGTGTATACTGAGGTCAGGTGCAGGCAGTGCTGGATGGTGCCTATGGTCCTACGGGGATAGAAGGAAGATGTAGGCAACCAAAATTCTTCAATTTTCCCCAGTCACTTTCTCTATGGGTTTTATAAAGGTTTTTTTTTTTTTGTGTGTGTGTGTGTGGTTGTTGTTTTTTAAGGGATGATCCCAAATGACTCAACCTTGGCAAATTCCTTCTCGTGCTACTATGAGGCTGGCGGTCTTAGCTAAAATTAGCCTAGAAACAGGCACACTAATTCTGAGACCCCTGACATTGTTCATCCCCATTTTCTACTTGCCCCCTGGTAAAGTCCACTCAATGTACAACTGTCCATGGCCAACCAGGCTCTCTGTGAGGTGTTAACCGCCCCTCCAAAGGCATACATGGGCTTTTGTCTGCAAAAATATGGGTGGGTCACCTCCAGCTTCTGCATAACTGTGTGCCCTTCCATAAGCTTATGGGGGAAGACAGGAGTTTAGTAAAGTGAACCCCCAAATCACTCTTAGGTTAGCCAATGGGAACCTCTGTCACACTGAGGCAGGGGCTGGATGAAGGCTGAAGAGAACTAGAGGGAAGTTTACCTGGGGAAGACAGGCTCAAGCTCAGATGTGTCTTCCTCAAGGACAGACTCGGCCCAACCAGCAGGTCGCTCTGTAGAGAGTCAGAGAGAAAAAGCTTTTATTATTCACAGACGGTGAAGCAGGGTCATAACCTTTCACCTTTAAATCCCTCAGATTCTTGACTAGATTGCTCCAGAAGGACCTAGAAAGGGAAAGGGAATGACAGTGAGGAGAGGGAGATAACAATGAATCAAAGTCATTGAAAAGTCTTTGAATCTCAAACCTCTAACACAGACTTGTCTTCCTTGGCTCAGCACTGTTTTAAATTTTTAAATTCAATTTTCTTAAAGAATAGGTCACATAGTCACATTGTAGAAAAATAAAAAAGTAAAAAAAAATATTGGTGAAGTTCTCCTCTCACTCACCTCTGGATATCCAATTCCCCTCTCCAGAAGTAATAAATCTTACCAAATCCCTAGTGTATTCCTCTAGAGATTTCATATCACACATCATCCATTTTGTGTGTATATGTAGACACATATTATATGCACACATAATACACCTACATATATGTACATTATGTAAAAAGATGATGTAAAGAAAAAAAAGGAAGATACAAGTGACCAATATCCGGAAAGAAAGAGGAGCCATTACTACAGATCCTACTGACATTAATAGTCTTTAGAGGGGCTCACCAATAAAAAAGAATACTCAAATTACTAAAAAATCAGAAATGAAAGAGGAGCACTACCACACATACAAAACAACAACAACAAAGTAACAATAAACAATGACCAAAAAAAAGGAAATACTTTAAACGACTGTTATACAAATAAATGAGATAAAATGGGCAAATTCCTAAAAAGATACAAACTACATAAACTTAGTTAAGAAGAAACAAAATCGGAGTAGGCTTATAACAAGTAAAGAGACTGAATCAGTAATTTTAAAACTTCCCACAAAGAAAAGTCAAGACTTGCTTTACTGGTGAATTCTACCAAACATTTAAAGAACTTGTATGAATCATTCACGCTTTCAAAACATTAAGAAGAGGAAACACTCCCCAACTCATTCCATGAGGTCAGTATTATTCTCCTACCTAAACTAGGTAAATACATCTATAGACCAACATCCCTTATGAATATAGATACCAAATTCCTCAATAAAATACTAGCAAATCAGGCCAGGCATGATGGTGCATGCCTGTAATCCCAGTACTTGGGAGTCTGAGACAGGAGGATCACAGGTTTGACGACAGCCTCAGCAAATAGTGAGATTCTCATCAATCTAAAAAAAATAGGGCTGGGGATGTAGCTCAGCAGTAGAATGCCCCTGGGTTCAATCTCTAGTAAAAAAAAAAAAAAAAAAAAAAAACTAGCAAGTTAAATCTAGCAAAATATAAGAATGATTATACACCATGACAACATAAGATTTATCCCAAGAATGTAAGGTCGATTAATATAATACATCATATTAATAAGAATATTTAAGGAAAAAACATGATTATCTCAATATACACAGAAAAGAAACTGATATAACCCAACAATTTCTGATGATTTAAAAACACTTAGTAGACTGGGCATGGTGACGCACACCTGTAATCTCAGTACTTGGGAGGCTGAGAGAGGAGGATCGTGGATTCACAATCAGCCTCAGTTGCTTAGTGAGGCCCTCCACAACTTAGTGAAACCCTGTTTCAAAATAAAGAATAAAAAATGGGGCCAGGGGTGTAGCTTGGAGGTAGAATGCCCCTGGGTTCAATCCCCAGTACTGCAAAAAATAAAAATAAAAACACTCAATAAAGATTAAATATGGCATGGCAGAGTAGAGGAAGACAAGCACATTCCAGTTGTTCCATGACTCAGAATTGAACCAGTGGAAATACTGCTTCTTGGCAGTCTGAACTTGTTGAATCAGAAGCTGTGATGAGCAAATGTCTCAAAAGAGCTCCATACTTCTCAATTGGAGAGAAGAGAGCAGGCAGGCACCATCTTTCCAAGCCCATGCTAGAGCTGGTGGCTGTGGGAATACAGCTCTTGGTAAGTACTGCCACAGCATCCCAGTCAGCACTTTTGAAGAGGCATCGTGTGCACCAAGCAGATCGTGATTAAAAGAGGAACACAGAAAACTGCACTCAGGGGGTTCAGATCACAGATACGGAGGGGAGTGCAATGTGCTTTCTCTCTGTGTCTGGTGGTTTACACAACCAACCAAAGAGGGTCTGGAAACCAAACAGTTGGGCATGTCTAAATTTGGGGTCTAAGGCTTGGAAGGCCATATTCAAAGGCAAGGGAGTCTCCAGGACCTGCAGAGATTCCTCTACCCAGGGCTACTGATTGCCCTGCCCTGTGAATGAAACCCTCGGGAGGCCCTGTGATCCAGAAGCCCAGCAGAGACAGGCATCTGCATGGCCATCGAAGCATATCAACAGAATCTCTCTGTAATAGATACCACCCAACAAGTTTCAAGGTTCCAATCAAGCCTAGACCCCTGCTGCCATAACTTGCCATTTAGAACTGTAACAGTCCTATTCTGGGTGCATCAATCTATTTGGTCCAGACAAAACTCCAATACAGTACTTTCCTTTCCACCCTGTCTTTAATGTGTAAGCACAGAAGCTGAGACCCCTTTCATCCAGTCTCAGTTCCAGTCAACCTCATAGCAAGCAACACAAAAAGAGGAAGGGTTTTAAAAAACTCAGCTTTTGCTCTATGTGGGACATAGCCCAAGAAGAAACAAAAAGGACATTCTGGCATAGGAGCTGACTCTCTACCTTTGTCCACAGCATTGACAACCTCAACAGAGACAATTATTTAATTTTTCATCAGAAACTTTTCTTTTGTTGCTGTTTTTTGTTTGTTTTAGTACATGGGGATTGGTTTATATAAACATGTACAATCTTGTTTTTCTTTATTGTTTTATTTTTATTATCCTTTTATAATTTGTTCTATTGAGGTTTTTGTTTGCTTTTTGGTTTTTGTAGTTTGTTCTTTCTCTCATCACTTTTTCTATCTTTTCCTCTCCCTCTAATAACCAACTTTCTCTCTCTCTCTCTCTCTCTCTCGCTCTCGCTCTCTCTCATCTGTTTGTTTTCTGTCTTTATGGCCTTTACTTGCTAACCTCTCTTCTGCCTTCTCTTTTCTCCTTCTGACTATTCTAAACTTACTTTTGCTTTCCTACCCCATGTTCTTTTTTCTTAATGAACCACATTGTTACCATTTTTCCCCTTACGATTTATGTTGTTGTGATTACTAGTACTGTGGATATCCCAGTTGAAACCTGATGTGTAAAGCTGTATTTAGTTCATAGCTGGATGTTGTCTTTGCAGTTGTTAACTGTTGACCCCATCATTCCTGTTTCTGGTGTTTTCAGGGTTAGAAACATCATAATAGCACCCAGTATCTATTTTAATGTTGTATATTGTTCACCACTGTGGTTACTGTGGTTTACTTTCCCCTTGTCTTGAGGTTCTGGGAATCTAGTGTGACGCTAAGTGTTCTTGGGGGTTGATGTTCTGCTGCTGAACTATATCCCCAACTCAGATAAGAGATATTACATCTTGGCTCACTAATCATCACCAAAGAACTAGCAGGGAAACTATACTACAAGAAAAGGTGCAAATCAAAGAACTTTAAACACATGAGAAAACAGGTCAACAAAACAACAATAAATACAACTCCACAACAAGGAAATTTACCAATGTAGAGGTGCAGAAAATACCAGGAGGTGAATTCAGACTTTTGATTATTAAGTTGACCAAAAATCTAAAAGAAGATCTAAGTAATGAAATCAAAGAACATATATAAGAGGTGAATAAAGAAACTGAAACTCTAAAAAAGAACCAAACAGAAATCCTGAATGAACTTAATGAATTTGAAAGCAGAAATGACCAAGAAAACTCTTTCCCATTCTGTCCTGTGTTTTAATTAAATCTAGTGTCCACTATTTAAAGGCTCAAAACGGAACAATTTTGTTTCTACACTCCTTTCTGCAATGTCATTTTTCTGCTATGAAATGACATGACTATAGAAAGTAAGAATCATTATCTTTGAGAAAATGTTATGTAATCAAATTGCTTGCTTGAGGTTAGTCTCCTATTGCATATTAGTCAAAACACCTAACAACTCTGGCAACAGAATTGCTTAGACTTAAGTTTTTAGAGGTCCCCTTTTAATGATAGTTAAGATTGCTAAACATGGCAAACACTTGACAGAGAAGTCAGTGGTAAAATCTTTAAAATATGCCTATGATACTGGCAAATATACTAGTGATGTTTCATGAGAGAATTTAGAATCTGTAAAACATTGTTTTAATTACTTCCACAAATGATTTTTTTTAAAGTACAACTTTTTTAAAGGTCTTGATTTTTCTATTTAAATAAAAACCCATTGATGTGTTTAAAAAAAGAAGAAATCCTAAATGAAGGATATAATAAACCAAATCTTCAATAAAAGTATCACCAATAGACTAGACCACATAGAAAACAAAGTTGCAGGCTTAGAAGATAGTGTATCTAAACTTGAACAGTCAATAATAAAGAAAAGACCACAATAAGAACATTCAAGAAATCTGAGAAAACACTGAAAGACAAAAGCTAAGGATAACTGTAATCAAGGAATCTCTAGAGGTACAACCAAGGGCATAAATAATCTCTTCAGAAAAATAGTATTAGAGAATTTTCCAATCTTGGAAAATGAGATTCACATACTGAAGATATTCTTCACAACCCCAAATAAACAAGATCAAAAAAGAACCTCTCCATGCCACATCATAATAATAATGAGTAATATGGAGTTCAAATAGAATCTTAAAAGCTTCAAGAGAAAAAGGCAAGGCCACACTCAAAGGTAAATCAGTAAGAATTACTCCAGATTTCTCAACCCAAACTCTAAAAACCAGGAGGACTTGGAATGATGTACTTCAAGCCCTGAAAGAAAATTTCACACCAAGATTGCTATGTCCAGCAAAGTTTTTTTTTTTTTTTTTTTTTTTTGGCGGTACTGGGGATTGAACTCAGGGGCATTCTACCTCCGAGCTATACCCCCAGCCCCATTTTTTATTCTTTATTTTGAAACCGAGTCTCACTAAGTTGCGGAGGACCTCACTAGGTAGCTGAGGCTGGCCGCGAACCCGGATCCTCCGGTCTCAGCCTCCCGAATGCTGGGATTACAAGCGTGCGCCACCACGCCCGGCT
>PVLC010000379.1:0-25632 GCA_004027655.1 Graphiurus murinus
CGTGGTGGCGCACGCTTGTAATCCCAGCATTCGGGAGGCTGAGACCGGAGGATCCGGGTTCGCCGCCAGCCTCAGCTACCTAGTGAGGCACTCCGCAACTTAGTGAGACTCGGTTTCAAAATAAAGAATAAAAAATAGGGCTGGGGGTATAGCTCGGAGGTAGAATGCCCCTGAGTTCAATCCCCAGTACCGCAAAAAACAAAACAAAACAAAACAAATCTTATTCTATACAGTACCTAGAAACACGCATTGATGTTGCCTTATAGGAAAGTGTATTTGCTATCTACTCCCACGATAGTGCAGTGTGTAAATAGCGCAGACACTCATGGTATGTAAAATCAAACATTCATGCCTCAGGTGTCCAGGACCAGCTTTGGGTAAGCCAGTCATTCAGGGCTGACACTCCATTTCAAAAGGTCAATTCTTCCTTTCTTTGCTTCTTTTGCTCACCAACTCCATAGAAACACAGAATTACAGCAGTAAGAGGAGCCAGTACAGTCTCCTTCATCCTACAGGTAGGGATTCTAGGATCCAGAAGGTCTTAGTAATTTGTCTATGGTTAGCCAGTGACTCAGAAGAGACCCACAGCTGGCATCCACCTGGATCTGACCATCAGCCTCAGGTTCTTTTCCCTGTTCCCTCCTTTCAAAGATTTTCTGCCCATACTCTTCTTATAGGAGGAAGAGCTGCCTCTTTTCTTAATGCAGTTTGAGGTGGCATTGGACACAACTCCACTACCCATCACATCTTCTGGGGACCTTGGTAAAGTGAAGATTTTGACCCAATAGGTTTGATGTATGGCTTGAAACTCTGCATTTCTAGGGATGTTGATGCTGCTGGTCCAGGGAATCTTTGAGTAGCAAAGAGCTCGAACATTGCTGTCTATAAAAATTCCTTCTTAAAACATTGATGTATTGGACTGAATGACTGGCTTACCCAAGTTGGTCCTGGATGCATGAATGTTTGACTTTGCATGCCACTGAGCTTCTGCGTTATTCACACACTGCACTATTGTGGTAGTAGATAGCAGACACACTTTTCTGTAAGGCAACATCACTGTGTGTGTCTAAATACTGTATAGAATAATATTTGTGAATAAAATCATCATCTCAGAGCTAAGCCCTTTTCACCCATTCCAATTTAACTCTTACACAACTACCCTATGATGTGGACTCTTAAAGATAAGGGAATTGACGCTCATAGAGGTTAAGTCACTTGGATGTACATTCACAAACTATCAAAGTCAATCACTAAACAGAACCTGAGAAGGAGGGAGAGCAAGGGAGTGGGGTGGGAATTGGGGAAGGGTTAAATAAGAAATGTGTGCATGTATGCCTTTACCAGCTTGTACCTAACAAAGATGTATGATTACAAAGCACCAATTAAAATAAATAAATAAATAAATAAATAAATAGTCACTTGGCCATAATCATATGGCCTATAAATGAGCCAGAAGTGAAATCAGGCTGTCCAATTCCAACTTTGACTTACCTTTTTAAAACTCAGTTCTGTCTAAACAATGTGCAATGGCATGAAAAACCACTGGCCTAACAGTCTAGGTTCCGCCCCAGTTCTTGCCATTAAAAGGTTGGGTGAACTTGAACACATCATGAGTCTCTGTGCATCAGTTTCTCAACTCTAATAGGAGAAAATGAATGAACTGTTTTGTAGTTTTCTTCTATTTAAACATTACATTATCCTAAAATTATGAGTCTAGTTTCCTACCTGGAATGATTTAAGCCTATCTTAGGGGTTTTAAATAAATGTTGGACACAGAACCAAGCCTAACAGACATTGGGGCTCTGCTGGGATGTCCTTGAGGATCCCATTGGGATCTGGCTTGAGCTTGGACGAGCTAAAGTTGGAAACTCAAGAGTGAACACAAAATCCAGATTGATCTCCAGGGCTCAAAGTCAAAGGATCTGAATGGGTCTCACTACCACCATGCCTTTAGAATAGAAAACAGAACTCTTATGGCTTCTACCATAAGGCTGAGCTAGAAAAATGGTACAAAAACAGATTTCAATAATAACTAGCTGTTACTATAGCCAGTATTTAATTTAGTTAAATGAGTTTATGTTTATTAATTGACCCCCAAATTATACATATTTATAGGGTACCATGTGATGTTCATTGTCTAATGTTCAAATTGGGGTTAGCATACTCATTCCCTCAAACATTTATCATTTCTTCAAGATAAAAATATTCAAAATCATTTCCTCTCTTTTAAAAAATACAGTGCATTATCCTTATCTATAGTTACTCTACTAGAACAACAGAACTTATTTCTCATATCAACAGTAACTTAGTACCCTCGTCCAACTTTTCACATATCTCCCTTCCTACTTCCGCCAGTCTCTGGTAGCCACTCTGCTCTCAACTTTTATAAGATCAACCGTTTTAGACACCACATGTACATGAGACCATGCAGTACTTGTCTTTCTGTGCCTGGCTTATTTTACTTAGCTCAGTGTCATACAGTTCCATCCATGTCATTGCAAATTATAGAATTTAATTCTTTTCATGGTCATATACATACACACACACACACACACACACACACACACACACACACACACATACCATGTTCTTTATTCATTCTTGTGTTGATGGATAAGCTAGTTTGCTGAGGCTGGCCTCGAACCTGATATCCCCCTCCTTCAGCCTCCCAAGTACTGAGATTACAGATGGGCACCATCATGCCTGGCAAAATCTTGCATCACAAAGTCTCTCTTGGTGTTTGCTTCCAGTGCAACAGGTGTAACTCATTCTAAGAGTCAATGAATATGTATTGAGCCCTAATACATTCATCCAATAAAAGTCCTGTTTTACTTTTTTATAAGGACATTTTCTTTCCTTATAAAGGAAAGAAAGAAGGAAGGAAAAAGAAAGGCAGGAAAATATGAACAGGAGCTATATACTTTCTGAGATTTATGACTCATTGTCACTGTCCCCAAGAAAATAAATGCATGATACTTTTGGACCATTATAGAAGTAGCTGTTTGTGGCCAAACCACCAGCCTGAATGAGGAAGAGAGAGAGAGAAACCTATCCCTCTGTTCTCAGATTGCTATAAGACGATGTGAAGAAGAAGAAACAAAGGAAAGCCTCAAATAAGTAGAACATGTATCTCAGTAATGTCTGCATGAGTGCCCAGAGGTTGCTTTTTCCTTTGCTCCCTTTAAGTTTATGATACCATCTTTTCATAAGAAATAATAATAAGGAATTCATATTAATCTTTTATTGTAAGATGAGCAAATATGCTATGAGCTGCACCTGTGTTGTATCACCAATAGCCCCAGAAAGGTAAAATAAATGTTATCATTCGAAAACTACCCACCCTTCCTTCCTTCTTTCATGTTGAATATATAATTACCCACCACTCAATACTGAACTTGGTCACATGACTTGTTTGACCAACAAAATATGCATATATGCAAGCAGAGTCCCTGCCTTGAATTGTTAAATGGTTTGGCTCATTCCCTCATGCTCTTGACACTTATCCTGGAGAACCACTGCTCTTTCAGCCTCATATCAGTGTAGCAGATCCAAACCTGTCATTCAAGAACAGAGTTGCCATAGTTGACCTATAGACCCTTGACGGAAAAAATATATATACTTATTAAGCCACTGAAATTTAGGGAGAGCTACTTGCTACTCAGCATTATCATAGTAAAAACTGACTTATACAGACATATTCTGTACTTATGAACATTTTCATTTGAAGAAGTTTAGGGATAGGGAAGTTACGTGATTTTACTCAGGTCACACAACTAAATTTGTGGAAGAGTTGAAACTTAAAGCAAGCAATAAACTTTTAAAGCAGTGTCTTTAGTCCCTGCTTTATATTACATACACAGCGTTTGAGATAAATATTATTTCATTCCATGTGAAATATTAGAAGAGCTTCAAATTCTACTTCAACCCAAGATTCTGTTGTTTCTTAAGCCTTTCTTAGCATTCTTAGATGGTTATACTTATGAATGAGCCAACATTTAATGTATGTCTACTGTGAAGAACATGACCAAAAAATTACAGCAAAATATCCAAGTGTATCATTTGTTCAGGAAATAAGCACAAAGTTTCCATTTCCAAAAATAGTGAGTTATCATTGAAAAAATACCTGGCTTTCTTATCAATGGGAAACCCAGGGCAACTTTAACTGCGGGAGAAATAAGGACCATGTTGCAACAGGCATATTTCTAAGGGGGCAGTAAGAGAAAGATATATAATATGCAGGAACTGTAGCTTGCATTTAGTTAAACTTTTTAATTAAATAATTGTGTATTTATTTCATTTTCTAACACAGCAATCAAGAAACATTTCCCCCTTGCTTTTCCATACTTAGGAGCAAGCTTGTACTAGACTGAAATGTGTACAATTAAGCCAATGATTTATGTGAACACTCTCAGCACCCTGCTTTTTCTTTGCATTTGCTGAATTTTGACTATGAGAAACTCTTGAACCTTCCTGGGGAATTTCAAGACCCAAACAGAACTTCCACGCACACCCTTCCTCAGGACTCCATCCATCATCCCTGCCATTGTGGCTGCTTTCACAGTCCTTAAAGAAGATAAACTTGTGACCCAGGCTGGGAAGTTAGGACTGACTCATGCTGTGCAGTTGCACAGTCTGAAGGGCATCTGGTACTTTAATTTATTCCCTCAGACTTCCCAATTCCCTTACCAGAAGCTTATTGCCATAGGCCTCTGGGCTCTTTCAATTCAAACCATTTATACACCTCGCTGGAGATGCATAACTATAAAAGTTCCAAACCATTAGTCTAGATTCTTTTCAGGCCCCTTCAGGAGGTCTGCCCTAAAGACAGTGACGTGCAGCAAATGACCTCAAAGGAACATGACATAAAATACTTAGTGGAAAGATGACGTAGGATGGAAGAGGCATAACAAATGCATTTTAAAGCTCTGCCTCTGATTGTCTAAAGTGCAATTTACCGCTCTTAGCCTGTGTACATCATGGACAAAATGATATTAAAATGTTGTTCCCCTCACCTGCATGCTGGATGAACAAATTGTTCTGCAGGTGAGGGGAACAACATTTTAGTATCATTTTGTTCATGATGTACACAAGCTAAGAGCGGTAAATTGCATTTTCGACAATTAGAGGCAGAACTTTAAAATGCATTTGTTATGCCTCTTCCATCCTGTCCTGTCATCAGTGACTTTCAAAAGGCAGCCAAAAAGGTAAAAATGCATATTGCAGCCACAAAGTAAAACTAAATATTCATTCTGAGGTCTGCTGTGGGCGTGGCCCTGCCCTGTGCATGATAGGAAACGCTCAAGAATGACAGGGTGTTTATCCCTTCCTTCAAGATGTTCACAAAACTGGTGTTCATTCAGCAATCACTGTGAGCAACAAGCTCAAGGTGTGTCCCAGGCCCTGGGAGAGAATACAAGGGAAAGTTGATCAATTATCTTGATTTCAAGGACATCGGAGGAGAGAAAATGGACACAAAGTCATTGTGATACACAACAGAACTTAACACATACCCAAGTAGACCCAGAGAATGGGCAATGAGGGGTTGAAGAGAAAAAAAGGAATACCCAAGTTAAGGAGGAATGAACTAAGGAGGGAGTTTTACACCGAGAAAGTTTGTGAAGTAGGTCTTTAAAAAACAAAATTTGGATATATTCAAATGAAAGAAGTACATTCAAAACAGAAGAGAATTCTATTCAAATGAGCAGAGAATAAAAAGTGGGGAAGCAAAGGGAATACAGCACATATAGTTCCCAACTTAGAATGGACTGACTTAACAACTTTTCAACTTTACAATGGTACAAAAGTCAGCAAAGGAAACTATCAAGAACCTCAACAGAGAGCCTAGAGAGTGGGAGAAGAGTTTTGCCAGTTACTCTTCAGATAGAGGTCTAATATCTAGGATATACAAAGAACTCAAGAAAATCGCAACTAAGAAAGCAAATAACCCAATCAAAAAATGGGCAAAGGATCTAAATAGATACTTCACAATAGAAGAAATACAAATGGCCAATAAATGTATGAGGAAATGTTCCACATCATTGGCAATCAGGGAGATGCAAACCAAAACTACCTTGAGATTTCACCTAACTCCAGTCAGAATGGCAATCATAAAAAACACAAACAACAACAAATGCTGGCGAAGGTGTGGAGAAGTGGGAACCCTAATACATTGTTGGTGGGATTGCAAACTTGTGCAACCACCATGGAAAACAGTATGGAGGACCCTCAGACGAATGGGAATGAACCCACCATATGACCCAGCAATACCACTACTGGGTATATACCCAAAAGAATGGAAACCAAACTATCAGACTAATGCATGTGTATCTATGTTTATAGCAGCACAATTCACAATTGCCAAACTATGGAAACAGCCAAGATGTCCATCCACAGATGAATGGATTACAAAACTATGGGATATATACACAATGGAATTTTACTCAGCCATAAAGAAGAACAAAATCATGTTCTTTGCAGGGAAATGGATGCAACTGGAAGACATGTTAAGTGAGATTAGCCAGCCACAAAGAGTAAAGAAGCATATGTTCTCCCTAATATGTGGATGCTAGGGAGAAGATGGGGCATAGGAGGGTCTCCAGATGGAAAAGGAGTGGCCCTCGATAAGCAAAGAAGTTGATTTAATCGTTGGGGATGGACGGGGCAGGGGGACACCCTAAGGCACATGATGTACTTACACAATCATATCAAGGTCACTCACTGAACTGAACCTGAGGGGGAGGGAGGGCGAGGGAACTGGGTGGGAATTGGGGAAGGGGTCAAATGAGAATTGTGTGCAAATATGTTAACAATTTGTACCTAACAAAGATGTATGCTTACAATGCACGAATTACTACAATAAAAAAAAAAAAAAAGCTAACATTTCCTCAAAAAAAAAAAAAAAAAAAAAAAACAATGGTGCAAAAGTAATACACATGTGGTTGAAACCAATACTTCAAGTTTGGGGTTCTGATCATTTCGTATTCCTAGGCTAGCGGTATGTGGTGTGTGATATTGGGAGTGGTGACTAGCTGCTCCTAGGCAGTCACGGGATCACAAGGGTACTCATGCACACTCTGCAGTGCACCGTGTTGCTAAGCAGGGATGCTTGTCAGTTCAAGTATAGTCAACACATTCTCCGCTTACAACACTTTCAACTTAACAATGAGTTTACTGGGATGTGAACTCATGGTAAGTCATGGAGCCTGTATATGGACATTGGCAATCAGGATTTAGTATGACTCAATTGGAGGGAACATAGTTGGCACTAATGGGACCTAAGATGTGAAAAGTAAATTAGGAATAAATTTGGGGTATCTATTACTATGACACTCAGGAAGCTGGTAATTATTCAAAATCTATTCTACTGAGTGCTGGTTGTTACAGATGCAGAATGGGCAATGATCCAGGATACTCTCCCAGTGTGTTGAGAACAGCCTGCTTTTATCTAGTTGACATATTAGAATTTCTGGGCAAGATTTCATTTGGGGAACAAATCTGAAACCACTACTGTCAGCAAATAGAAGCTTTGCAAGATTTTTAAGAGGACCCGTTGAGTCAGAAGATCAGATGACAAAAGACGAATCTGGCAGCCGCAATGTGTGAAATGGATTCGAGGGTGCAAAGTGTAAACTAGAGAAGATGAATCCAGAAGTCATTGCAACATCCCCAGGTGGAGGTGCCCAGGGCCTGAATTCAAGTTCAGAGGTGTGGAAGGGGAAACTGGGTAGTCACAAGCACTCCAAAGAGCTCAGCCTTCTCAACTTGGGAAGCAAGCAGAATACAGACAGGAAATGAGGATTTTGAGCCTATGAGTTGGAAGATTGTTTTTAGAAATAGAGGACACAGAATGTAGGGTAAGTTTGGGCATTGAAAAGCCAATTTGAGTTGAGGTTCTGGCAAGATTTTCAGATGGTAAACACTTCTTGATAGAAATATTTTGAAGACAATTAAAAACAAAAAACAGAGCCAGGCATGGTGGTGCACGCTTGTAATCCCAGCATTCGAGGCCAGCCTCAGCTACCTAGTGAGGCACTCTGCAACTTAGTGAGACTCGGTTTCAAAATAAAGAATGAAAAATAGGACTGGGGGTATAGCTCGGAGGTAGAACTCCCCTGAGTTCAATCCCCAGTACTGAAAAAAAAACAAAAAACCTCAGTGGGGCATGGTGGCACACGCTTGTAATCCCAGTACTTAGGAGGCTGAGACAGGAGGATTCAAGTTCATAGCCAGTCAGCTACTTAGTGAGGCTCTCCACAACTTAATGAGGCCCTGTTAAAATAAAGAATTAAAAAATAGGACTGGGGGTGTAACTCAGAGGTAGAATCCCCCTGGGTTCAATCCCCAGTACCACAAAAAGAAAAAAAAAAGCAGAAGAGTAATTTTTTTTCCCCCATACTGGGGATTAAACTAGAGGCATTCTACCTCTGAGCTACACCCACCACCACCACCTTTTTTATTTTTTTCTTTGAAACAGGGTCTCACTAAGTTGCTGAGGGCCTCACCAAGTTGCTCAAACCTTTAATCTCCCTGCCTCAACCTCCCAAGTACTGGGATTATAGGCGTGTGCTACCACACCCAGCTTCATGGAGGTAATTTGTAATAAAGTGCTCATTACATGCTAGATTCTACCTCCCATTCAGTTCCTTGGTTTTTTTCTTCCTGACTCTCCAAAGGACATATGCACAAGGTTCGGTCCTAGACTTTCATTCTTTCTCTTCCTTATTCTTCTACTGAGAAATCTCATTTGCTGCTGACTTCAAAAGTCCACGTTGCATATCTTTGTCCCTGGTGCTATTGTGTTACTTCCCACAGCCCCATAGTTCTAACTGCCAGCTAGAGATGGTGCCTGTGTTGGCCAACCCAAATCAAACAAGGTAAAGACAAACCTATTTCATCCCCTCTTTATCTGATACTTCCTCCAAAGTTTCTTTATACAGAGACTTCAAGCCAGAATGTCTCAGACCTTCCTTAATTCTTGATATCTACAAAAAGAATAGAGTAGCCCTTTCCAACAAGTTGGTCTCCTACTCAAAGTCTCTAGAGCTCCCTCCGTGTGGACAGGAGAAACACCAAGGTTCTTAGCCCAGATTTCAAGACCACCCATGAGCCCACCCGAAATTAGCTTTCCAACCACAATTCCCACTGTCTCTCTGTCCTAGGTTCCTCCAAGGAAACCAACCTGACCGGACCCCCAAGAATCCCAAGCATGTTCGCCTTTATTCCTTCCCACTTTCTCAAGCATATTGATAGTCCTTCCTTTTGCTAGAAGCATCTTTTCCTAGCCTTTTCCTCATCTGATCTGTCCCCACTCACCAAACCTTGGCAAAAGTCCCACCTTGTCCTGAACTTTTTCCTTGTCCATTCCAGGCCATAGGTGGTGCTTTCTCCGCCCTTGCTCAACAACCCAGAGGGTGTTTGCATACCTATTTCCTCATGTATGCGTACAGAGATTATGGCCATATCTACATCATCAGATAATTTTGAAAACTGAATAGGTGCCAAATAAATCATTATTATTATTGTTATTATTATTATTATATGTGAGACACTGGGCTAGGTATTTAAGGGTAGAAGTAAGAACGAGATACAGTCCCTGACCTCAAGGAGTAATGGGGATCAAATCCAGTGGGAAGAAATCCTAAGTAGACTGGTCACTGCAATTGACCAATGCTTCAAGTCTACCAAACTGGAGGGGAGGGAGAATGTGCAAATAACATGATAATAAGTCCTTGCTAGCTTGTCCAATTATGTTTTCGAGGATAATAGGCATAAATCTTCTACACGAGTCCTGGACATAGTAGGGATTCTATAATATTTTCCTGAATAACTCTTTGGAAAGTATATCTTATTTCTCACTTCTGTGCTTTTTACTTCTGCTGAGAGTCTGGATACGGAATATTATATTTTCATAGGATTTTGTTCTAAAAGTTGGAAATTTTTATTCATCTGACTACTTCAAAATAATAGTATTAATATGAATAGCCCAATATGTAATACAGATAAATCTCTATCCTTATATATCTACGTATTACACATGCACACTCAGCTCTAATTGTCCAATGCACATGTATTCTTACATGAAGAAACACACTGAATCTGAATTCTATTCTCCTTTCCACTACAGCATGCAGGGATTGTCCTTGCCAAGCCTCAGTGTACTCACCTGTAAAATGTGCACCCCAAATTAGAGATCCCAATCCTGGTTGATTATACGTTCCCATGCTAAAATGCAAATTCCTGGATTCCCATCTGGACCTTCTGGATCAGAACTCCCTTTCCAGGGGAGGTGCCTGGGAATCTGTATTGTAAATAAGCACTTCGGGTGATTAGGACAGTCAGCCAAGTTAAGAATTCCTTCCCCAATTGTGATTCTCTTCTTATCAAAAGACACGCCCCAGGGATCCTTCTATGGCCTGTATTTGAGGCAGGAAGAACATCGAAGCTGAAAAGAGAATCTGTAATAACAGAGCTCCCCACCGCACCCCCTCCTCACTGCTCAGAAACAGACTTTCTTCTCACTTCCCATTGCGGTTCCTGATCAATATAAATGTTTTGACCATTTATGATTCTTTCACAATGACAGCTAAGAGCAAAGAGAACACTTTGATTATTTTGATACCTCTTAAGGACTTAAAGCCAGCTTTGAACCCGTGACACCAAATCTCCTTTATCAAATAATAATGTTGCAGTCACTGAACTCGGTCTGAATCAGATGTGTACCTTCAATTGTTTCACTTACTCTACTGTGTTAATCTTACTGCATCTTCCCTGTTTATAGAAAAATACATTTAAGGAATTATACTCAGCTTTACTGTCTTTGATCACGCCTCTTCTATAAAATGCCACTTTGTGGGGCTTTCACTCAACTGGCTTAAGAGGAAAATTCTTCCCACCCTCCCCAGGGAGCTGCAGAGTTCTGCTTTGCCAACTCTAGTGTATGAGCTTTTCAAGAAGAGAAGAAGTACCTGCAAGAGTTTCACAGACAGAAGTTTTCAAACTCTGAGCTCATTTGAGAGAATGTACATGCTCATTAAATACCACCATACCCCTTTCCATATCATACAATTATCCAGATCATCCAAATCCTATAAGAAACTGACTTTCAAGAAAGAGATTTTGTACTTCTTTCTCACAGGTCATGCTATGAGAAACCTGATACCAAGGAGCCCTACTTTCTGGTTAAGCCTGTGGAATCTGACTGCCTGGCTCCAGCTTTGGCTAGTTACATTGATTTAGGCAAGATACGCATGTTTTTTACATCTCAATTTCCCCACATGAAAAAATAATATATAGTGCCTGCCTTAAGAGGTTGCTGTTTTAAATTGGAAATCATATCAAGGCTGAAAATAAAACCCTATCACATGGTAAGTACTCCTTGAGCCCTATGATTCCTTCTTACAGGGCTTTAGCATTTAAGGTAAAATAAACTTTAAAAAGTCTCCTGTGTCCCATCTGTCCCCTCTTTTTTGCCTCAACAGTATCTTTATCTATACTTAGAAGGATATTCCACCAGGTGAGCACTTGTCCGAGTCTTCTTCCTCAATGAAAGACTTTAAGAGTCTCCCTTCTATGATAGCTGTCTTGCTAATTGAAGGCCATGTCTTTGTCTGTTCCCTCTCCCATAGCTTTAGGGACACCACCAGCTGAGTCCCAAGTGGACCAATTCCCATTTGCCTTCATGAAGTTATCTTAATAACTCTTGAGCACCAACAAAGTCAGACTAGCATTGCCTCTGCTTGTTCCCTGCTACCACTATTCTGGAGATGAGAGAGTTACAGTTTGACCTCAGTAGACCTTGATTGCTGGCATCCAATAGGCACCCCAAAATACTCATGGGTTTAAAATCTGCCTTCCCATCTCTCCCCACTGAGGCACTCTAAAACCTTACCAAGCGCTATAAGACTGGCCTTCCAAAGGGACAAGAAGTAGGGAGAATCAAGAAAAGGTCAGGGTGGGGGAAGTTTTGCCATCATAGCCAGGAGTTGCCCTGCCCATTAGAAGAGAAAATACTAAGATGAGGTGGTAGACATTCAAATAAAATTCCATCTGTTCTTCAAGATTCAAACCTTTATTTGATGTGGATGAGAAAGTACAGAACCCTGAGTCATGTCTGGGGAAACGACAGGAGACGTATCCAAGCCTCCAGATGAGTTACTTGGCAAAGGAGACTGACAGTCAAATGGTCAGGCGTGTTTAAACAATTTCTGCACCAGAAGAGCTTGAATCACATCAGCCCATCAGCCTTAGGCCCTCCCAAGCACATTTCCAACCGAGCAAGATATTGCTGCATTCAGCAAGAGCCCTGGAAAACCAGAGAATTTCTACCAATGTAGAAACTCAGTTGATGGCAGCATTTCATAAGGGGGGAAAACTTATCATGAAAGCAACAGAATCTAAAATTTCACTGATTTGAAATATGGGTTTTTGAGAGTAGGGTGATTTTTATTAAAATATGACTTGACAGGATGCTCTTGATTGACTTCAGAGCCTTGCCTAATTAAGACTGTAAGTTTCTTTTCCTCAAGGGTTAAAAAATAGAAAATCTCCACTAGTAAGTACATGGCAAAGATTTGGCTTTTTATGGAGTTTTTATTACATCCTGTTCACTGGAACACTAAAAACTCAGCCTGTTCCCAGAACCTATTATCATAGTCAGAATCCTGATATTCAGAAGAAATAGAATGAACTTTTAATACTTAATTCATATCTGGGGGAGGGGGCTGGGAACAAACAATTCTACCCAGGAATAATAATATGAATTATTCAGAAGAAAATTCCCCATAATAGCTTAATCTTCTCTGTTTCCACATATTTGTAACTGATACAGCTTCAGGAAGTAAAAAAAAGTTACACCCATACTAGTTCTAACTAAATGGACCCATGGCATTCTGGGAGTGGCTTCTTCTTATCGGTGTGACTTTAGGAGACACAATAGTTGCTGGGTAATAACAGCCATTGGGAGATCAACCAAGGCACCAATTCTCTACTGCAACATAGTGGTTTAATTAATGTAAAAATCTTCAATATATTGTATTCCATTCTTTTGAGGATATAAAAAGGGGATGACTTTTAAACTTCAAAATATTCCAATAAAAAAGTAGTATTTGGCCTGAGGTTATAACTCATTAATAGAATGCTTGCCTAGAATGTGCAAGACTCTGGGTTCAATCCTCCGCACTGCAAAAACTGCTGGGTTTTTTTTTGGGGGGGGAGGGGGGGTTGGTAAAGGAAGCAAGGGAAAAGACATAGGAATGAAATTTTATGAACTCTTTTTTTGAACAAATAAATACTTGTTTTTAAGTCTGATCTATGTTCTAGACATAAACACAGCTGAATACTGAATACGCCTGATTCTTTTTTCTACTCTCTTTTAACATGGTACTTGTAACCATCTCTGTCACCAGGTCTGTGCCACCCCAGAAAAACCATATATGTTCTCAGTCTAGCTGAAAGAGAAACAGTCAGCATAGAATAAAGAAGGTAACCATGGAAACATAAGCAGAAACAACACAAAATTTTGCTTGTGAAAAAGGATCACAGATATCTAAAGACCATGTTGCTGAGAAAAGAGGAAAAGTAAACCTAATTGTAGATTTCGAACAGAGCAGGGAAGAGAAATGGTTAAAGGAACAGAGATTGGCCCCTTAGGGTGGCTGAGTAATATATGGAGTGTTAGTAGATCAAAGTTCTCTATCTCCAAGGAGAAAACAACCCAAAATTGGCTTTAAGTCAGTCCAGAAAGATGTCAGCCTAGCTTTTAGGATGAATTCTTGATGTATAAGTTGATACGTATCATATTAGGTTACAAAGAGAAGTCTGGTAATCTCCCTCCCAGGAGACTCAGGAGACAGGATAAGTCCAGCAATGCGCATGACCATTTCAAATGGCCGATTCACCCAGAGCCAGGGGAACACACAGAGGACTTTCTAAGGTCATTAAAGACTCAGGATTTCCTAATAATTCAACAAATACAAGGCTGTAGAAGTGACTGCTCTGCCCAAGTTCAGTAATTCTGGCAAATTCCAAATACTTTCCCTTCATACAAATGAGGTTAACAGGGAGAACAGAGTTTACAAGAACATTTTACAACCAATCAGCACCTTGTGGAATGAGATAAATACCTGCTTTTTCCTTAATATGGTAAGTGGCTGAACAAAGTTTATAACAGAGTCAGAGCCCATTGCAGTTAAAAGAAAGGGTGAAAGAATAAAGAGCCACGTGCAGAGAAACTCTAATAGCATTTCAGGAAGAAAGTCACAAAACTAACATTCGCACAAGGCAGTTTCACTGGATTCTTTAACCAAAGTCAATCTGCATCGTGAAAGAAATGCAGGGTCAGCCTTGAAGCTTTTAGTCCCAAGAGAAAGTTGTCCGGTTGCCAGAACATGAAGGGGAGGGAGAAATTAACTTATTTTCTGTTCCTGCTATGAACAGTGGGCTGAGAAGGAATGGATCTAATGCAGAGGCCTACAAAAGAATGTCCTGAGCACTTCTCCCTTTCCCAGGTGAGGCTCTCATGCTCAAAAAAGTGTATGTGGAGTCACAGACTCTCACAAGCAAAAGAGACTGAATTTTTAATCTAAAAAATACATACATACACACATCACACACACACACACACACACACACACACACACACACACACACACACATCTCAGAACATCCCACCAGCTAAAGATCAGTGAACCCCATGTTTTTCCTTTTCTCACAAGAAAGTCATATAATCCAGGTAAGAAAACACCATTAGAGGACAGTCTCATCTGCAGAAGTCACCAGCAATTCCCTGTGCCCTGAAATGAAACCTCCTGCTTCCCCTCCAGGTGGGAACTTCCCAAAGAGACAGTAGCATCCCTCTCTTCAAAGAGAGATCTCAGTGATACACTCTAATTGCTGGGCTTCTAAATCATTTCTTACTCCACTTCAATTATACTGTAAAAATCCTGCACCCACATCTAGAACTTTTGTGTTCTAGCCATGGAATTTTTTTTAAAGACAGTTAAATCAAAAACTTTGGGCCCGCATTTCCCTGCAAAATAAGTCATGTACCTGGAAATCAAACTCTCAGCTAGAAAGCCTCCAGATGTCCCTGATCTAGTCTCTTCTTTGCTACACACACACACACACACACACACACACACACACACACACACACACACATCCCACATCCTTTCCATTTTTTTTAGCTTCTTTTCTAGGTACAAAGTGGCACAAAATAAAGAGGTTCATAATCCCCAACTTGTATAGCCCCTATAAAACAACTCATATCATTTAAAATAACAATGCTAGTCATTGAAACAAAAATGGAATAAAAAACATTTAACTGTTCCTAAGCAAAGACAGCAAAGGTGTCCCCTTTCGGAGTTGATAAGAGATTGAGAGGTTGAAATTCTGCCCAGCACTTTGAAAACTAGCAGCTCTCGTCTTAGGACCGGCCTCATTCTTCTTGTGAAGCCACTAGCTTTGAAAGCATGCTGGACTCCAAACTCCCTCCATCCCATACCATGTTTTTGATCTATGACACTTGGAAACAATTGCTATTATAATTAAATATACTTTATTATGCACAGCCCTTTATGCCATTTAGACTTACAGAAAAAATAATTCTTAAACTATATAAGTATCAAAACAAAACAAAATGGCCTTGAACATGAATCAACCCTGCACAAAACTCATGGTTAAAAAAAGAACAACAAATAAAAAGAGGGAATGAGTATTTTTCAAAGCTCACAAAATTGGAAACAAGGAAATCCAATAAAATTTCTTCCAAACCACCTTTCCCTACCCCTGGAAACCATTTTATGAGATAATGAAAACCTCTGACATGGAGTGATGTGATTAAGTAATAAAGGGCTGAATTTCCCTTCCTATGTAACTCCACAGGGTGCTTCCCAGGGCCTTGCGAAGGTCTATATAAAGAGTTAACTGTGTGTTGGTATACCACCCGATTACAGGTGTTGGTTAAAGGGGATCCCACTGAGATTTTTCTCCAGCTTGGGTGAACAACAGCTTCATTCTCTCACTCTAATGGGCTGGTGAGTATCCCTACCCTTTCTAGGAAACTGTGCACAGCAGATATGGATGCATTGCCTCAGCCTCAAGTTTTCAGGAAAAGCAAGCTTCACACTTGAAATCTCAAGATTCACTGATCAATACTCTAGTTGGAAGAGATTGCAGGAAGAACCAACTCTCCTCTACTTGTTCACAAGAGACTGTGGAGCTCAGCCACAGAAGATAATCCAGGTAACTAAGAGAAGATGTGTGGCCAATTGTCAACTCAAGGAGTACAACAATTGAAGGATGGTAAGTGTGCTCCTTCCTGGGTTTAATCTCTTCACAAGGGTGGGTCAGGCACACAGGTTTGACCCAGACTGCCACTCTGCAGGTCTCCAGTAACACACAGGTTGAGCTGGCCAATAAATCAACCATCTCACCAGGGCTTCATCACCCTACACCCTGGATTCTCAGAGCTTTGCAGCCATCTAACATTTCTTTAATGGGATTAACCTGATGAACAGGGAATTTCTGGAGTTTGTCATGGCAAAAAGGACTACTTGCAACGATGTTTATGAGATGATGCTTTCATGGCTATTACTCTTGCTTTTCTCTTTCCATTCAAACTTTTTTGTGTTCTAAATTTTAATTTCATAAAACCTTTCCATTAATAAATACATGTCTATGTAAGGCGAAGTTTGTTAGGTTTATTTCCCAAATATTTTATTTCAAATCTATGAAAAAGTCACAAAATATTGCAAAGAAATTTCAAATATCCTTTAACCAGATTCAATTCACCAACTTTATTTATTTATTTATTTATTTATTTATTTATTTATTTATTTATTTATTTACTGCAATGCTAAAAATTGGATCAGGGCTTTTCATATGCTAGACAAGTACACTACCACAGAGCTATGCTCCCAGCCCCTGTATTCACCAATTTTTAGTATTTTCCACATTTTTAGTATCTCTCTCTGTTTCTGTATTACATGTATAACCACACATGCACTATTTCTGAACCATGTGACTGTATGCTGCATGTATCATGCCCTTGTTCTATAAAAGCTCAATGTATATTTCCTAAGAAAAGGTATATAATCACAATACAGTTATCAAAATCAAGGAAGTTAATGTTGATGCAATACTTTCATCTAATCTGCAGACCATATAAAATTTCATCATGCATTCCCAACAGTGATCTTTACAATTATTTCTCCAATAAAGGATTCAGTTCAGGGACTTTATGTTTCCTTCGATTATCATCTCACTATATTCTCCTTAACCTGGTAGCAACCTTCAGCTTTCCAGTTACTTTATAGAATATCCCTCAACTTGGGTTTCTCTGATATTTCCTTGTGATTAAATTCATGTATTACATTTGGGGCAGGGATACTGTAAAACGACCTGCTCTTCCAAGAGTCTCCTATCTCAGAAACCATGATATACATTTGCCTCTTCTTACTGATGTTAATTTCTATTATTTCATTAAAATTGTTCCTGCACAGTGAGCTGTTTTTCCTTCTTTGCTTGTACATACCTGAAGATGATATCAGTATTCTGTTTCTCGTGGAGTCTGTACCTTTAGATTTAGCATTCATTGATGATTCTTGCCTGAATCAATGTTTGTTCTGGTAGCCATGTGCTTGCTTTTTAAACTTATATTGCAGGCACTTAGTTCACTGTCCAGCACCACAGGGTGGAAGAAAACTTCAGACTGCCTTAACAATCACCAGACTGCTTCATTCATAGGGTGACAGTACCATAAAGGGGGGGAGGGGGATGAAAATACATACACTCCAAATGGACCCAGTTTGCCACAACACACTTTCCTTTCATCATAGTTTCTCTAAGAGTCCTGACCCCAGAGGTGGGATTCAAAATCTGAAATCACCACACCATCTTCCACTCCTTTGATTCAGTATCACGCATTTTTCATTATGATTACATGCAGCCTCTAGTCCAGGGCATTTCCCCCCTTTTGTTTAAATTGCTTCTAGAATAAACATCTCCAAACTTAGGATGGCAGCCAACAGAAGATAATCTCCCAGGGGGAAACATTGGAATCCTTACAATTTCCATCAGCAAGAAGCAAAGGAAAATGACAAGTTGCCATGCCATTCACTTCCAAAGAACATGTATACTCTGCTAAGGTTTCTCGCCTTTAATTTCATAAAATGAAAGTTTTTCAAAAGTTTTATATATGATTTAGAAACCACAATGTAACCTTTCCCACAGAAACAGAAGCACATATGCATATATTATATAATTTTTACACACATACACTTTTCCTAGTAAAAGCAGCTACAAGAATCTCAGAAACCCAATCTGCTACTTATCAAGATAATTCTATATTCGTTTCATGTGAAATGAAAGAAAGTTGAATCTCTACTGGTTAGGGGAATCTATTACTTATTCCCTCTGGAGTTTACCATGTTCACTAAAAATAAACATATTTCCTTGAGGACAAATGGAAAAGGTGAGGTGACGATTCATTCTCCACGAAAAAAAAAAAAAAATTCCTAAGAGGCAGACTCTCACTTCAGGGTGTGGAATATCGACGTGCACAAACAACTCTCTGATCTGCTGGCAAGGACTACTGAAGTGAGGGTTATTCTAATAAAAGCAGAACTTGATTTAAAATTTTAAAAATAATGAAAACAAAGTGATGAGCCCCAAGGTATAGATACTGATACAGCCAGTCCTACTTCCCTTATTGCTGATTGAAGTCTAGAAACCCGAATGAGTTTTTGCCATTCATGGAAGATCTGTGCTTATCTTGTTTGCATTGTTATTGTGTAAAGATTCTATATCAAAATTTCAGAAGCTCAGATAAGTGAAAATGCCAATACATTCATACACAGAGTAAAAGAATATCACATCAAGTTGTCCAGTGTCCTCTCATGACAGGTCTTGCATTTTAGAGTTGGAAGCAACTTAAATATATTATTTTACAGTGATCTCATTTTATAGGCAATGCAACAAAGACCCACCATACATATTCATTCAATAAATAAATTTGTTCAAAGAATATTTATGAAACCCCTAAAGAGTGCCAGGCACTGGACTAGGTCCAGGAGAATGGGGAATAAATGACAGCTCTCAGTATCCACAGGTTCTGTACCTGCAGACTCAACCAACTACAGATCAAAACTATTTTTTATGTGTGTGGTATTGGGGATTGAACCCAGGAGCACAATACCTCTGAGCTACACCCTCAGCCATTTTTTAATTTTTTGTTTTGAAACAGCATCTTCCTAGGTTGCTGAGAGTCTCGCTACATTGCCCTTGAGCCTGCGATCCTCCTGTCTCAGCCTGCCAAGTACTGGGATTACAGGTGTAAGCACCACACCCTAATCAAAGATTTTTTTTTTTAATATATCTGTACTGAACATGAACAGATTTTTTTCTTGTCATTATTTCCAAAGCAATGTGGCATAAGAGCTATTTACATAGCATTTTACATTGTTTTAGGCATTATAAGTAGTCTGGAAATGATTTGAAGTATATGGGTGGATGTCCATAGGTTATATGCAAGTACTATCCCATTTCGTAGATAGGACTTAGCATCCTCAGATTTTGGTATCTATGGGGAGTCCTGGAATAAATCCCCACAGATACTAAGGGGTGGCTGTAGTTATAATCCATACCTTTGCAAGTATTACAACATACTCATGAAATTTATTATTCATAAAACCATAATTATTAAAAGATTTCATGTAGGTCACTATTACCCAATACAAGTACATTATGAGTCACCTATGCTATCTTAATATATCTAATAGATGCATTTCTTAAAAATATAAATAAAAATCAATGAAATGAATTTAATAATACATTAATTTAACCCAATATGTTCAAGGTGGTCAACATAAAAAATATATTATGTAGTAAACATAAAAAATGCAGATTGTGTCAAACATTCTAAAGTTTTCAAAAACTTGAAGCAAGCAGGTTTTTTGTTAAAATTAAGCGCAATTAAACAGTACATTTCCTCAGAGGCACTAGCTCCATGGAGGCCGTAGCTGCAATATTGGTGGTGCCGCGTGAAATGGTGTCATTTTGTTTTCCCAAGAAATACAAAAACTAAGCAGGGCGGGCCTCACTGCCCACATTGTACACATGAAACACAAATATGGTTTAGAGACGATAAAATGACTCATCTGAGTGCTGTAATGCTTCCACAGTGAGTGGTAGAATGAGAATTCAATCCCAAACTTCCAAAACCTAATGATCGTTCCCCATCTCTTGCCGCATTAAAAATGAATGTGACCATACTTTTCTGTTCAGGTCATTATGTTAGGTCATAGAAAATCTTAAATGTCCCAATTTCGATTTAGACTTGAGCCAGCCCCGAGCTACACAGGTACTCTAAGAGTTGAGACTGGCCACAATAGATTCTATAAGACAGGTCTAAATTTTCTTTTAAAAATCTGAATTTGAGTGCTTCTCAATAGGACATGCATTTTTAGTTTACCATAGACCCCACTAGCCCCTCTCCCTGATATTTTTCTTGCACTGCTGCACTTGAACTTATCAATCCAGTGAGTCAACTGTTGTCATTAAAGATTTTCAAGCAAGGAAAGGGAAGCCAATAGTGCTTTCTGAAGACCATCTGGTCTTCTGCGCAAGCTCAGTTAGTAGCAGAAAAGACTGGCCCAAAGAGACTCATTTACTTGAGTGCTGACCTTTTTTAGATTGCTTTTGCTTCTTACAGCTTTATCTCCTAGTCCCCATTAAAATATTTTTGATCCCAAAGAATCTTCTAGAGTGTTGAAAATTTTTAGCCAATGGCTTAAAAGAAGTTTCTAGTCAAATGATAAAACCTTGCTCTCTTTCACTTTTGCTCTCTTATGTACACACACACACACACACACACACACACACACACACACCCTGTCTTACCATCGGGACAAGCTCTAATGAAGGCTTTGGAAGTAAATATTGAGATAAGGATTTTAAAACTGTAAAGACATTGTTTTTCCTTCCTTCCTTGTCTGCTGGGAGATGCTGGACAGAACCTATAACCTCCATGTATCTGTGTTCTTTTGTCAGGTAAAAATTTTATTAATTTCTCACCTTTGCTATATCCCAGTCTCCTAGAGAATATGTCATAGTGGCAGGTTTCTCATTCTATCAAAGAAACCACAGGAACGTTGATTTTTATGTTATTGTCAAGGAAGAGGAAATGGCCCAACTTTGAGAGGCATCGATTTTCTGAGGGCCCCTTTTGGGTACAAAGTCAAAAGAGCAAACACAATCAACCAAGCTGATTCTACCAGAATAATTTTATTAGTTAATCTGGTATAGCTAGGAGATATTGTATTTATCCTAACTTGGGAGAAGGCAGGAACTTGAGAAAATTCCCTGGAACAGCCCACCTATGGTTTACTCTTATTAGTACATTGTAATTATATACTATACTGAGGTAGAGAGTGATAGGCATATACATGCACACAACACTTGGTGAAGTTCCCTCCAGATCCTCCCTTCCCCTCCCCTTCCCCATACATGTCATTGGGATCAGCATTGGTAATTTCATATACATACACTTTTTTGTAATTAATATACATGTATTAAATTTTTGTAATTAATTTCAGAGTCTGTTTTCCTTATATGAACCTACATGTTGTAATGATTATATTGAGCTGAAAAATCTAATGCAGAGGTGTTCAAACCTGAGTATAAGAGTTAAGGAGTGTGAGGTAGGGATATCTGAGACCCAGCTCCAGAGATTCTAATTCAGTAGACTTAGGACACCTCAAGTCCCACAAGTGAAGGTAAGGCAGGAATAACCTATGAAAACACACTGAGAAGTAATATGGCTTTAGCAATTGGCCATAGATTATGGACCTTTCACCTGGGGAAAAAAATCCCTCGCCTTATTGAAGATTATTTCCCAATTAAGATACAGTAGATTAGCTGGGTGTGGTGGTACACACCTGTAATCCTGTACTTGGGAGACTGAGATAGGAGAATTGCTGGTCTGAGGCCAACACACAGTAACTTAGCAAGACCCCGTTTCAAAATAAAAATAAATAAATAAATAAAAAGGGCTGGGGATATAGCTCCATGGAGAAAATTCCTGGGTTCAATCTCTAGAAGTACAAAAAGAAAAAAGAAAAAGAAAAGATCTATTACATTGATGGGGTCAAGTAATGCTCTGTCAGTGTCCACACCATACAATGTGATTCTGCAGTCCTAACATCAAAAGGAAGAGTCTATTTCCCTCTTTTTTGAGTCTGGGCTGGTCATGTGATTTGCTTGTAATTTTGCGGTGGAAATGTCAACATGCAGCTCCAAGTATGGGCCGTAAGAAGTCTTACATGCTTCTTTCTCTCAGATCTTCAGCACCATCATGTGAATAAGCCCAGAGGAACCTGCTAGGGATAAGAAATTGCATGGAAGAGATCACAATGGTCCCATTCAAGATGATCATGAACTACCCTGCAGTCAGCCAACCATCAAACATGTGAAAGAACCCAGCTTATATAAGCAGAGCTCTCTGTCTGGCCAATAACTAGATAGAAATGCATGGTGAGCCTGACCAAGACCAGAAGAGCTGTCCATCTGACCCAAGGGCGATAAATCTTACTAGAAGAGACCATTCTGCAAAGGGTCTGGAAGAAGTCCCACTGTAGGAGAGAAGGGAACTCAACTGGGGCCCGGCAGGGTCCTTGGCTTAAGTGATGGAAAAGAAACAGTACATGCAGAGACAACGAAAGAGATTTTATTTGGGGAAGCAAGAGGTACACATTCAAGGGGGAATGTAGGTCACCTCCAGAGTAGGTCCATGACTCTTCTTTTATAGGAGACTTTCATTAGGGGTGGGTAGTAGGAGAAAAATGAGGGTACCATCAGTCTGGTAATCACAGAACGATTTAGGGTGTTTGGGTCATCTGCTAGATCCTGATGGGGACTTCATTGTCTAATCAATGGGTGTCTCTTTTGCTTAAAATATCCACAGGTAGGATGGCTAAAAGTGTCCAAGGAAATTATCATAAACTTTCTGGATCTTTTGTGTGGCCTTTATTGTATCATAACTGAAAAACAGATATCATTCTTGCTTAACTATTCCTAGGTGAAATAATTAACAGTTCTTAAGATATTTTATAAGTGAGACAACTTCCAGTAAAGTTTCTGGCCACCTTTCTGGATCTTTTTTGTGGTTCCTTCTGCCTGATCAATAGAAACCCCTTTTGAGGATAATTAGCAGTATTCAGGGTAACTAACATAAATGAGTGAATGAAGATTTGTAAATTCCCCAGCAATTTGGGACTAACAGGCCTGTCTAGGGATGGAGGGGAGGGGAGTGATGGGTCTGATTTGAGCAGTAAGGGGATTGGGGAATTTTACCATAGGCTTCCAGATTAAAGTTACATTTACCTCATCCTTCTTTCATGTCTCTTTCCTACCTATCTTTTTTTTATTTTTTCTATCCTGCCTCAAGGAGAGTCTAAATAGGCAACAATTCCTTCCAGGAGAAAATTATATGTTATTATAAACCCATATCCAGGCATTTGATTTCCCTGGGCTTTATCATGGTCCCATAGCTCTCCTGACACTGGTAGATCATGGCAAGGACCAAGGAGATAGTATAAAACAAGAAGCAAAACCAGGCTCTGAGCAATGTAACATGATAAAAATACAAAATGACATTATATAAAAGATTAAGATTTGTAAGATTAAAGACCCAAGTACAAACTTAATAAGATTTGTAAGATTAAAGCCCCAAGTATAAACTTAATAAAAGATTTTTTACCAGGCTCAGTCATGCACATTTGTATTCCGAGCTACTCCAGAGGCTAAGGCAAAAGGATCACAATTTCAAGGCCAACTTCAGCAATTTAGTGAGAGCCTGTCTCAAAATAAAAATAAATAGCACTGAAGATATAGCACAGTGGTAGAGGACCCCTGGGTTCAATCCCAGACCACATATATACATATGTACAAACACAAATATATAAATACATACATAAATAAGTGATTTTTTTCACTGTTCCATCAGGGTCTTGTTCACTCATGATAAAAGCACAGAAAAGATGTGAAATTCGTTCTTTTGAATGAGAAAGGATACACATGTAATCTGGCATATATCATATTTCCTATAAAATCTACCTGGCCTACATGAATTCCTCAAAAGCATCCAAGACCAGGGTTTTGTTTGTTTGTTTGTTTTTTCTTTTCTTTTTGTCTTTGTTTTTTGTAGTACTGGGGGTTGAACCCAGGGACATTCTATCTCTGAGCTACATCCCCTAGTCCTATTTTTATTTTTTATTTTGAAACAGGGTCTCACCAAGTTGCTAAGACTGGCCATGAACCTGTGATCCTCCTGTCTCAGTCTCCCAAGTACAGGGATTACAAGTGTGTGCCACCATGCCCAGCTCCAAGACGAGGTCTTTTAAAGTTCCCCAAATTCAAAACCAAAATTAAGACTTTCCTAGTCATTCAAATGCATCTGAATCTTACCATGCTGAATTATTACAAGCTGTCTCATGTATCTTGGATTAGAATGTTAGAGAGACCAGGTCGATAAGAGAAACACATCTGGACTCCTAGAATATGCATAGCTTTGGTACCAGTTGCATTGCTGTGTGCGTGTAAAGCAATCCCTGTGGTGTAAAATGCTCAGATCAGTGGCTCTCAGAGCAGCACACAACATGCTGGCAAGGCTCAGCACTATAGCTTCACCTCAAGGTTGCCATTTTGACTAAGAATCCTTTGGCACACTAGGCTTTCACAAATGTAATGGTACAGCATATTCAGAGCTTCAAAGAGGTACTTCTTTTGTGTGACAGATAATTATTTCACTCATATGGAAGAAGAAACAAAGCCTATCGAAATCATAGCCAGCACCAAAGTGGAGATGAGACTAAAAAAGTCTATTTTCCCTTTAGAGTTAACACTGGCCCTACCAGCCCCATAAAATTGCCATAACTTCCTTAAAGGTTGACTTCTTATAATAAAATAACCAAAATTGACATCCAAAACCCACAAGCTAAGACTCCATCATGTAGTATTTCTTAAAATTGTGTATCCCAGAAGTGAAAACAGGAAAAGGAAGCCATAAACAGATTCCAAGACAATTTCCCACACCTTTGACAAATTTTTTACAAGGTATAAGTCCCAAGTTTTATAATCCTAAAACAAACAACAACAAAAGCCTGTGTTTCCATAACCCTCAGACTTGGAAGAAAAGTCTATGTGTCAAAATATCCCCAGATGCATATTTGCAGAAGAAGGTTTCCCACCCATTTTAGGTTAAACCTACAGGACATCAGGATTTCTGATTGTACAAATCCTAACATTTGGCTACTTTAATAGAAGCTTAGTGGCTTCCAGTTCAAATCTGCCAACACTCAGAGAATGGACTCTTAGTGTGAGCAGTCAGAGATGATTAACTGAAAAATATTTCCAAGTTAAACATTGATTTGCTTCTGCCTCTATTTATTCCTATCTTGGATGACCTTTCCAACTCTTTTTTTTTTTTAACAAAAGAAAGCAGGCACCAGTGGCTTTGCATTTCTCAGTAAAAAGCAGAATTCTGCATTTGTTAGTTCTTGTGGTTTTATCTTATAAAGAAATGAGCAGAGTATTGGGGCAACCCAAGGGAGCTTTTTCTTTCTTCCTTTCTTTTTTTTC
>PVLC010000379.1:25732-137047 GCA_004027655.1 Graphiurus murinus
ACCGGGGATTGAACTCAGGGGCATTCTACCTCCGAGCTACGCCCCCAGCCCTATTTTTTATTCTTTATTTTGAAACCGAGTCTCACTAAGTTGCGGAGTGCCTCACTAGGTAGCTGAGGCTGGCCGCGAACCCGGATCCTCCGGTCTCAGCCTCCCGAATGCTGGGATTACAAGCGTGCGCCACCACGCCCGGCTCTTTCTTTCTTTTTTTTCTGTACACATACTCAAGAACAAACATTTCCACACATATGTCCACAGATGCACACAAATATATACACACACACATAAAATACACAGGCACACACACACAGACACCCGCACGTACTCATACATATATGCACAGATATGTACACACACACACACACATATACATTCACATATGTGTTCCTGCATATACACACACATATACCCCATATTCATAACTTTATTGAGGCCCTGTTTGTTGTTGCATTTCAATTTTGATTTTACTTTGTGTTCAGTCCACACAGAATCAGAAGGTCTGAAATTAGCTTAATTATGGGATAGATTGATCTTCTCCTTGTTTTCTTCCTGTCTTTTAGGAAAAGGGCTGCACAAATTTAAGATCTCGCCCTCTACAACTCAAGCCACTGACTCCATCACCAAATCTTGCTGATTTGGAAGCTCAGACTAATTCCAAAACCAAGAGGATTTTATTTTTTGATAGATATCATTATATTGAGAAAGCGAAAGTGAAATTAAAGGGTGAGGAGAAAGAATACTATTTTGAGATCAGAAGAATAGAGTTCAAGTTTAAGTATATTTATTTCCTTAACTCACATGTATCCAGCTCTCCCACAGAGCCTAAAATAAAAACCAAAACATGTATACATATGGAAGAGGGTTTTTTTTTTCACTAAAGGTTAATTTAATTTTTAAATATTTTCTAAACAAATATAATACATCCTTATTCTGATTTTTAGTCTTAGAGAATTTAGAATTTAGTCTATATAGCAGGAGGTAAGTGAAAACCTCCTGGGAACAGGGTGTTTAGGATATAAAAAAGTTATCTAAAATATTCCATACGAAAATACATCCAAAAATTAGGTCAAAATTTTTTACAACTTTACTTATTGGAAATTTCACTAAGTGAATATTGGTGGATATAAAACAATTATTATTATTCTTTTTAAGGATGACAATGCTGTTGAGGTTTATGATTTTTCCAAAATGTTCTTTTTTTTTTTTTTTTAGGGTATAACAGCAACAACTGAAACTACATAAAGTCAGAGATTTGTCCAGAAAGGTTAGGGGGGTTAACTACAAGATTAGCTATGACTGATTATTTCATCTGACTAAAGGGTACTTTGTACCTGTTTAAAAGTTTGTAAAATAAGATTTAAAAAATAGGTTTTCTGTTTGCTTAAAATCTTCTAATTCTGATTAACTTACTTCCTTTAAAAAGAAATCTCTTTGTATCTGATATTTCACGAGCACATTCAAAGCAATAAGCATGATATGTAGAAGCAGAATACCATCTCTTTGCATACTGAAACCAATCGCCACCTTTTCTCAGGAGCCCTGGCAGAGTGTGCTGAGCTGTTGCTCTGCCTTCACTACTACTCTCACGATAACTGCAGGTTTTGACTTCTACATTAACCACGCCAATCTTACTTTACTCCTGCTGTCTTTGCTTGGCAAGCCTGCATTCACCCTCATCTGAGCCATTCTCTCACGATACACTTTTCTGGGTAGCAGAATATGGAGCAGGGCTTATGTTGATTTTGTGCAGCCCACATTCCTGGAATGTTAAGTATTGAGTACAGAATTTGACCTGTAACACAGTGAAGAAAGAGTTCAAATGCAAACTCCAAAGATATCCATCCCACAGAATACATGCCAATAAGCAATTTCCTTTTCCCAGTCTACTAGAGATTTTCATCAGATAGCCCATAACAGAACCCATGCCAATATTTTATAACCCATAAAATTTCTTCAAGCAATTGTACAGATTTCCAGCCATCCTTTGATCAGTCTTTGTAACAGCGACTCTGGGCCCTCGCCTAAAAATGATTCCTAGATCTCGATACATATACAATGGAAAAGACCTGGCCTTCAGAAAGCCTCTCATTAAAGCGCTAATCTGTTCCACCACATTCTTCCAGGACACAGTGATCAGCATTCTAGCTGGCCTGAATGGTCAGTCCTAATAAGACTGATAGAAACAGCTTAAGTAATTGGATTGCTATATGGGATTGAATGTCTGACAACAAAAGATAGCCATCTCTATTCGACCACCAAATCTTTGTTCCAGCAATGAATTCATTTAGCAATGCACTTAGAGGCTCCTAAGAAATGACAGACTGGGGACACAAAAGCTGGACCAGCTGATGAGCCCAGAGACAGAGGCTGTGCAATTCCAAAAAGTTAATTACGGTGAACAAAGGGAGCAGAGGGTGACTTGTTGAATCATTACCATAATCACATTACTGCACTGGTCTCCAGTTCCCAGCCCAGGGTGGCATTGGCTGTTTCTCATTCTGACTATGTACCTCATATTCAATTGCCACCTGCAATCTACTGTACGTGGCTTCCTGGATGATATACTCTTAACTGAGTCAGCTTGTTTGTGTATCTTGCATATTTTTTTAAATGTTAAAAAAAGTTAATGTTTGTCTATCAAAAAAGCCCAAGATTCCTAGAGAAGTGTTAAAATGGTATATGATGTTTGAGATGAGGGGTATGCTAATCACCCTGATTTGATCATTACACAGGGTATACATGTGTTGAAATATCATACCATACCCATGAATATATACAATTACTATGTATCAATTAAACTTTTTGAGTATTGGATATAAAAGATGCTAGTGCTAAAATTACCTTATATTTGTCTCAAAATCTGTGAAAGGAAAGGTCTTGTATCCATTAAAATCATACTTATATGTTTAATATAATATAATGCTATTAATATAAGATCAATCAGAATATTTATTTTCAACTTCAGGTAAATTTAAGAAAGTTTGTATCATCAGAATATTGATATTTGAAGCCCACCCAAGGGTGAAAAATAGCAAGAAGTGCCCATACTTGGTGAATCTCAAGTAACATTTTCAATTAACAATTTCCTAGAAGCTTTGACATAGTTATATTTTGACCACTGAATATTTAATTTCCTTAGCAGTGTGACATAAATTTCCTCCATTTCAACTTCTCTGAGACAGTTTTGGTCTGTCTGGAAAGGATATCAGGCAGCAAGAGAAAACAGCATCTCACTTTATAATAAACAAAGACATTGGTATGATAATCAGGGCCAAAAACGTAATATTACAGCAGCAATAATAATGGTAGAAGTAGCATTATTAAACAATAATTACTTAGACATGCCAACTTGGAGAGTGGATTCTAAATATTTCTAGATGAAGTTCTGACTTAGCTACACAACATTCTGTAAGAGGAGTCCAGGATCATTCATTCTACATTAAAATGGAAAGAAACAGCAAAGCCAGGATACCTTCGCTTTTTCAAACAGTGGCACCAAAGAAGCCCAAATACAAATGCCTTGACATCCAGTCCAACACTCCACGTCTTTAAAAAGCATCTTTCAGCCAAGATTTCTTACCCAACTTGGCAAAGGGATAGAACCAGCCTCGTGGTCCAAATTGTGACTTTGGATCAAAACTGAAAATACACAATCAAATGTTGTCCAAAGTTGGCACGTTTTTCCCCTTCTCAACTTACCCCATTGCCAAATGGGGACTATAGTCTCAAGTGCTGGGAACTATAACCATGAAAAAAGTAGAAATACTTCTAGTAATAGGTAAAACTCCCATTTTTCATTTTAATATAAATCATGAACAGAACCTTCGGAGTTTTTATTCAAATCTTCCAAGCATGGGTTTCTGGCTTTGCTGATTTCCTTGAGGACTTTTCAGAGTAAGGACATTTCTAAGTTTCTGATTCCAGAGATCTCTCCTTCAGTGGACAACAATGGTTCCTTCTTCATCACAGCCTCAAGAACACACCACAATTGGCTTTCACGTTATCCACCAAGTTAACGTTACTCTGACAAGATAGGTCCCCAATTCAACAAAATATCCAATGCCTGCTTAAAATGCCTTCATTTCGTTTTCTAAGAGGGACTGTAGTAGCTATAACCTGTATGCTGGGCAATCAGGAGCAATATTTGCTATGTCTTTCAGCACCATCATTGTGTAAATGGGTTTTACCTACAGGAAGCTACTCCACCCCCTGCAGGACCACCAGGTAACCCCTCTCTTTGCTCTCCAGACCTTCTATCCCCACTAAGCCTTTCTCACTTACCACACCCTATCTGTGTGGGACACAGTTTTGCCTTTTCCAGGACTCTGTATTTCTTCCCTCCTTTCCCAGATTATAAAGCCCTCAAGGAAAGGGATGGTGTGACCTCTACTCTACCCATTCCTCACGGTGCCTAGCACAGACTGGCATTGCATAACTGTGCCTCTGGCTGATTAGAATGGACATGAAAACACGAGACAGAATTTGTTGAGCTTAAACACATTGTAAATATGCACCCGTGCTTTGCCTTCCCAGTGATCAACGACTTACCAAGAAAATAATGGACTTTTACTTCCAACGTTTGCTGTCTTCCTAAATCACCTAAGGTGTGATTAGTATAAACCTCAAACCTGACAGCCACTCACAGGGTAAAGGAGACATGTTCCACACAGACATGTACAAGACCTGTATCTTGGAGCAGCAAATACCCGCACTGTGACTAACAGTGAAATCATTTCTTTGTTGAGGCTACACCCTGGCTCCTGTCCTGGTGGCCTCTGGGATGAGGCAGGCAGGTATGACTAGATATTCCCTATCTCACAGTCATTTCACATTCTATTCCTTTCTTACTCATTCTTTCCGGCCTTGCATCCATCTCTGTGAGGCAATGGAAGGCCATTTCTCCTATGAAAGGTCTCTGGTAATCTTTGTCCAAAAGGGCCTTTCCCTGCCTCCTTGCAGTTCCTCGTTAGCCCTGGGGTGAAGTCTACCAAGGGCTCCGGCTGGTGTCTACCCTTTATCCTGCCACCTAGACCATTCCCAGGCCTGGCTGTTTCCTGCAGATGATGGGACTTTTCTAGGCTTCTCCCAGTTAGGATCTGTGTCCAACATAGACTAAGAATCGGCAGCCTAAAACACATGTTCCACATTTGGCCTGCAAGTGAATTTTAATTATTCTTTATATTGGTTTCTTACTTGTTTGCTTTAGGAATTCATCACCAACATATTTAAATCAAGAGATTTTATACATTAGTTCAGATGACTGCTATCTCATTAGAATTGGAAGGTGTGGTCAACCCTGGTTGGCATTCCTACGTGGCACCAATCAGCTGAAGCTGAGGGATAGCTGCCCTGTTAGACTCTGTCCCAACTGACTCCCATTGTCATATACGTAGACTGCTCCCTGATTCCACGAATGTATGTGCCATGGCAGAGACTGAAATACAGCTCGCAAAACATGGTTACTCTTCTTCTTGAACACACAAGAAGACTATATTTTTTTTTTTTTTTTGCAGTGCTGGGGATTGAACTCAGGAGCATTCTACCTTAGAGCTATACCCCCAGCCCTATTTTTTATTCTTTATTTTTGAAACATGGTCTCACTAAGTTGTGGAGTGCCTCACTAGGTAGCTGAGGCTGGCCGTGAACCTGGATCCTCTGGTCTCAGCCTCCCAAATGCTGGGATTACAAGCGTGCGCCACCACGCCAGGCCTTCTTCTATACTGAGTTCTGGCCAGCAAAATGTGCATAGAAGTGACAGGTTCCACTTTATGGTAATTGCCACCAAATCTCCCACATATGAGCCTCTTGCTCCTTTCTCCTCTACGTGATGTAATCAAGCAACATGTTAAAAATGGCAGAGCCACTGAATGGGAGAATGCTGGTTGGGCAGATCCCAACTAGATATTCTGCTAACTAGGTACTCCCTGGTTTAAACTTTACATAAGTCTTTACAAATGACTATCACCTCTAAGCTTTATGTATTTGGAGTTTTTTTGTTGTTGCTGTTGTTCTTGTTCTTGTTGTTACACTCACAGCAACTAGCAGGATCTCAATACAGCTACCTTTGGGCTACATGGCCTCATATTTCTAATCTGAGACCGCAGCCAGGAGAGAGAGCATGATAACTGATATTGCAGGGCCTTTCTTCACATTGTCATTCATCCCCCAACAGATTAGCCAAGGCTTGATCCCATGGTGGTGGCTGAGGATTTTAACAGCCCAAGAGCATCAAGAAAGGCAAATACCAAGCTTGGCATGGTGGCACATCCCAGTATTTTGGAGGCTAAGACAGGAGGATCAGAGGTTTGAGGTCAGCATCAGTAACTTAGCAAGGCCCTCTGCAACTTAGGGAGACTAAGAAGTAGAATGCCCTGGGGTTCAATCCCCAGCACCACAGGAAGGAAGGAAGGAAAGGAAGGAAGGAAGGAAGGAAGGAAGGAAGGAAGGAAGGAAGGAAGGAAGGAAGGGAGGGAGGGAGGGAGGGAGGGAGGGAGACAAAATACAAGTATTTTTATTGGACTGTCTGTGTCCCATAGCTACTATTCTACTAACCATTAACTATTATTACTAATCCCAGTTACAAAAAATGAGGAAACAGACTACTTCTTGATGGGCAGACCTTCAAAATTATATTGCAAATAGGAAAATTGTGGACATTTTCAATATTCCAGATAATTTACTTATTTTCTTCTATACTTTTTTTTTTCAGTACTAGGTATTCTACCTCCGAGCTACATCCCCAGCCATATTTTTTTTTTTATTCCTTATTTTGAAACAGGGTCTCACTAAGTTGTGGAGTGCCTCACTAGGTAGCTGAGGCTGGCCTCGAACCCGGATCCTCCGGTCTCAGCCTCCCAAATGCTGGGATTACAAGTGTGCGCCACCACGCCAGGCCTTCTTCTATACTTCTAAATAACATTTGTATATAACTACCTCTTAATTTTAAATATTATCCTCCAATTTTATAACAGTCAAAATTTTGGTTTTTATCCTTTTGCTTTCTATAAAAATTTCCTATATATCTTTCACTCAAAGTATTTAAATGTTAGCATTTTACCACAATTGCTTTATGTATTTTTTCTTTAAATTGTTTGAGAATAAGTTGCAGACATGGTTCTCTTTTTCTTGTAATATTTTTGTACACATTTCTCAAACTAAGATTTATGTAATCACAGTGAAATTATTAAAAATTAGGAAATTAACTTTATAATACTCTTAACTGGTCTACCTTGTGTTGTCCAATATGGTGGACATGAGCCACATATACTGCTCCTTGGTCACATTAGCCATGTTTAAAATGCTCAATGGCTACATAAGACTAGTGCTTACTACACTGAATAGAGAATACTGCATCACAGAAAATACTAGTGCACAATTTTTGTCCATATCTTCCAAGCCTTGTTAAGACATGGTTACAGATTTATAGTGGTGAAATCTGTATTTGTTATAAGAAGCCACAAGGCATTGATTATAAGCTCTATTTATTTTATTTTTTTTTTAGCTAGGGAGACAAAACTAGAAAAGTAAACAGAGTCCTTGCCTCTCTAATAAATCAATTCTGTAAACAGAGACTTGAACATGAGTTTGGTAATTTTAAAGACTCTTCTCTTACTGTGATACTTTATCCCACATCATAAGTTGGGTTTATAGAAGTAAAGCCTGAGACAAGAATTCATGTGCCTGTGATTTATTAAGGAAGACCTCCTAGGAAAAACTAGTGAAGAAATAGAGGAACCTGACCAGGGAACAAGGATCTGAGCAAGATGGCAATTTTAGGCAAAGTACCAGCTTCAGGTCCATCCTGCAAAATACTTTGGAGCACAAATGATACCAAAGGATCCAGCCCACCTGGAGACAAGGAAGTTAGGCTTTACATATGCACATCAGTGACTCACGGGCTGCAGGTTGTGCCCAGTGCACATAAACCAGGCACTTTTGCATGTCTGCTTGTTGTGTGGGCAAAGCAGCTCCAGTCACACAGGGTCATCCTCTGAAGAAGGCAATAGTTGGAGGCATGGGCACTTAGAACTAACTAGTGAAAAAAGTCTAAGATCATCTCAGAGAAGCCCCAATGGGAACCACAACAGAGTCTACAATATCAGCTGAGAAAAAATTCAATGGGGAGGGGAGGGCCTCTCTTGATAAGCATAAAATCAAAGGGAAGGAACCATAGAAAGCATATTTGGGATCATCCTAGTGTAAACCAGCCTTCTGGGCAAAAAAGGGAATGCCTCTTTTCTCTTATCCTAAATTCTACCCTAAAGACTATAGAAGTCCACATAAGCAAGCATAAGGAAGGGATGAGAGGAGTTTATTTTACAAGAGTATGCCATTTAACCAAATAATACAAAATCTAGTGGGCATCTCAAGGAAAATGGAAAACCATTAGGAACAAACATAGTGCCTCTCTTTCCCTTTTTATTCCTTTCTTTCTCTACATACCATTTGCTCTCATCTCCCATAGGTACATCTACCACATCTTCTAGTCCTGGACTCCACAAACCATGCTGGCTTTAAAAGTAGATCCAAAAGGATAGATTGCTCATCCTCCTTGTCACTTAGTTAAAATTCTTGATCAGAGAGAATCCCATTAGCTCAGGTCCCATGTAAGGGATCTGCCTCAAGTCCAGTCATCAAAGACCAAAAGAGATAGGATTGTAAAGGTAGTATCAACAACTTGAGCAGATTAAGTTAGAGTATGACAGAGAGCTGGGAATGGTGGCACATGCTAGTAATGCCAGTACTTGGGAGATTAAGACAGGAAGATCACAGGTTCGAAGCCAGCCTCAACAATTTAGTAAGGCCGTCAGCAGAAGCTTCCAAACAAAAAATAAAAAATAAGGCTGAGTTGTAGCTCAGAAGTAGAATGTCCCTGGGTTCATTCCCCAGCAACACACACACACACACACACACACACACACACACACACACACACATAGTATGGCAGAGAATTTTTTCCCCAAAAGGCCACAACAATATTTCAGGTTCTTTCTGTTCTCACAAACCTTGCCACCTTTTCCTCTGAGAGGTGGGTCTGTGTTCCCTCCTCTTAAATCTAGGATGGGGCTTTTGACAGCTCTCATGAACCAGTAGCTTATGACAGTCCAGATCACTGACAAGATGCTGTTTCTGTCTGAGTTCCTTTCTCATGTGCATTCTCTCTCCCATACTCAAGCTTAGGACCCCAAATGCCATATTGTAAGAAGACCTGTACCCCTAAAAAGGTGACATATCAGTGTTTCCTCCAACAGTCCCAGTTAGATCTCAGCTGACAGCCAGTAGCCACCAGACATGTGAGTGAGGAGCTTTCAGATGGTTCCAGTCACAGCTAAACAAATATGCTATTGCTGCTGGCTTTAGCCATTCAGTGGTGGGGAGTTTGCTCTGCAGCCATAAAGTGTTTTGATAATCTTTGGGGCTCTCATTTTCTTGTCCCTTGTTAGGTTTGTGACCTCTTCATTTTAGAATTCAATGTCCTGCTTTTCTCCTCTGGTCTCCTCACCTCTTGACTGTCCCTGCTGAGCACAAACACAGGGGACATGTGAGGGAGGCAGATCTCATGTTCTGTTAGCAGTGATTTGGGATCACGTCTCTTCCAGAATAGAAAGGAGAGAAAAAATAAAACATTATGAAAAGTACACTTTAAACAAGAAGTATGAAGAATAACCAATTATGAGGCTACTCAACTCGGTCAGACATTCTTAGTATAATTTGTTGGCATGGCAAAATATACGGTGGAAAATCTGAAATCTATTTCCCTTAAGAACCTGCCCTATACATACTGATCCTTTCAAATACCAGTGGAACTACTTAGATGTACCTCCTTGAACCACTCTGTCCATGTTATGGTTAGGTATAGAATGTTCCCTAAAGAGCTCATGTATTGTTCAGAGTTGACATAATTAAGTCATGATGGCTGTAATCAAATCAGTGGATAAATCCATTGCAATGGATTTACTAGGTCGTAACCTAGGCAAGTAGGGTATGGCTAGAGAAGGTGGGTCCCTGGGGGCATGGCCTGAGGGACTATGCTTTTGTCTTTGCTGGTGCTCTTGCTTCTGGCCTCCATGATATGAGAGCAGAGTCCTTGCTCTCTCCCTCTCTCTGCTTCCTGCTGCCATCTGCTGAGCTCTACAGACGTGGCCTGACATGGACTGAACCCCAAAATATCCAAAACTGTCAGCAAATAAATCGTCCTACCTCTAAGTTGTGTGGTCAATTGTTTTGGATTACAGCAGTGAGAATGTTGACCAAGACAGTCCAAGACCTATGGGTTCATAAAATGCATGGGTTTCTCTAGCATACCATTTTAGGATCTTCCTTATGCATGATCATACCACAAGAAAGCTAGTAACATGCACTTCACTTCCTTTCTTACTACATTGGCAAGTGATAATGCACTGGACATTTGCTCTACTTTATTGTTAAAACATGAGTAATTTATTAATGAACTGCATTGACTTGAAGTTTCTATTTCCAAGAAGTCTATGGTGATCTCAGGATAACTATCCTATTGGAGCCAGGCCACTTTATCCAGTGCGATGATACTCAAAGGGTATCCCCTGGACCACCTGAGATCAGGACTATATTGCTAACAATGCAGATTCTTGGTCCCATTCAGACATATTAAATCAGAAACTCTGGGGCTAGGTCCATGAGTGTTTGAAATTATTCTCACATAAGTTAGAGAAGATCCACTTGTCTAGTCAGATCCAATCAGGAATCATAAATCATACCAGTGACTGAAGAGAGAGAATATAAAAGAAAAAAAGTTGCTAACTAGGTAAAAAGTTCTAACTAGGTAATTTAAAGGGCAAAAAGGAACACAAAATCCCAAGGAGACAGCAACTGCAGGAAGCAGCTTCGCTCTAAGGACCAGGATAACAAAGAGAAGAAACCAAAAGTGAAAGCATTTAACTGGATGCTTAATTGGTTTTGGGGTTTCTTTCTTTCTTTTCTTTTCTTTTCTTTTTTTTTTTTTTTTTTTTTTGTCTTTTTGGAACTGGGGGTTGAACCCAGGACAGTGGACTTTCAAGGAAAGGAGTTACATCCCAGCCCTTAGATGCTTAGAGAAGAGAAAGGGTCTTGAACTAAAAAAAGGCTCCTGGGCCTTCAGGATCCACAGTTCAGCTGGTGTCAGGTATATTGGCACATATCAGTAATCTCAGCACTTGGGAGGCTGAGACAGGAAGATCTCAGGCTCAAGGCCAGCCTTGGCAACTTAGTGAGACCTTGTTTCAAAGCAAAAAATAGGACTGGTGGTGTAGCTCAAAGGTGGAACACCCCTTTTGGGGCATTCAATCTCCAATACCACAAAACTCCACTGGTAGTGTTCTTAAAACTCAGTCACTCCTGTGGATTGGACCCAGGCTCTGTTAGATGACACTAGTGTCCCTGGGATGATACCCATTCAATCTGTGGAGAATAAACTGAAAACTGGAGCCAACTGCAGCTACTAGAACTGGGGCTGCCACAGAGAACAAAGTTGCTCAGGTGACACCCACTGGAACAGGGAGACCTCTCCCACCGCCAGGCTTGCAGTCTCAGACTAGCACCCACTACTGGCAGAAGCTGACAAAGCTGAGCTGGGGTTAACAGGATCTCAGCCCCAGACACTAGAGGGAAAGTTTAGAGTTGAGAGAAGAGCTTAATAATTGACAAGGTTATTTAGAAATATTATTTTCAAGGAATCTTATGTGGTCTTAGACCAAATGTTCTTTGAGGGGGCAGGCTAAAGCTGACACCCAGAGTACAATGAGGGGTTCACTGTGGCTCACTCATGGGGGGCGGGCATCCTTCAGATAATAGGATACACTTTTAGTGCCCTCCTCTCGTGGAGAGGGGCCAGGAATTCTTTTCCCCTCTGCAAAGGATGAAAGCTGAAGAAGAAAGAAGGAAATGGGACAGCCAAGTGAGCAGGAACTCAGGGGGAGGAGCAGGAATGGGAAGCTATGGGTGCCCCAGGGCCTTTAGTTGGTTTTGAGGCTAAAACATGGGGCAGAGATGTCTATTCCTAAGTCCTGGGACATCAACATCCCCAAGGAGTGACAACTCCTTGGATTTCCATGGAACTAGGGGTGAGCCTTGCAAGCATGCTATAAGGCTATTTCAAAAAGCTCTCTCCTGAAATTTAAAAAAAGAAAACCACACACACACTTGAGGCCTCCTCTGACAGCTGGCAGCAACACCTCCAGTTCACGATGTTCATCTCCACTTCAGTCCTTGTCAGGCCCAGTGTTGCCATCAAGGCACAGCTGCCAACAGAGCTGAGATGGGTCTCTTTATTCCATAATCTAGCTCTTCCAGGAAACAAAAGGCATGGTGCTTAAAGGAGAAAGAAGCATGCATAACTTGTAATAAAATCAAAAAGAAATCTTGAGGGGGATGCAAATAAATTACTTGTCAGGCAGTTGCAGAAATATTTTTATAAGAGTCATAGATACCCAGAGATATCTTCATATTTTTCCATCAGCCCTGACATGTACTGCTACCACATGACCTCAAGAAACCCTGAAAAGGATACAAAGAAAAATCCAGGCAAGGAAACATTTGGGGGATGAGAAAGGTTGAACAATAGGTACTAAATAATAGTGAGTTGGGCATGGTGGCACACTCCTGTAATCTCAGTACTTGGGAGGCTGAGACAGAAGGATCCCAGGTTTGAGGCCAGACTTAGCAACTTAGCAGGACATTCTGCAACTTAATAAGACCCTGTTTGAAAAAAAAAAAGCCTGGAGGTAAAAGATCCCTGGGTTTAATCCCCAGTACCAAAATAAATGAAGAAATTAAAGTTAGATTGAAGTAGGATGTTCTAGTGTGTTATTGCACGGTAGAGTGATTATAGAAGTATTTTGGAAGTTTTCAATGTAATGATATAATTAATAAGCCAGGCATGGTGATACAAAACTTTCAGTTTTTGGGAGTCTGAGACAGTAGGATCACAGGCTCAAGGCCAGCCTCAGCAACATAGTGAGACCCTGTTTCAAAATGAAAAAATAAAAAGGGGTTGGGGTGTAGTTCAATGGTAGAGTGCCTCTGGATTCAATCCCCAGTAAAACAAACACACACACACACACACACACACACACACACACACACACACACACACACACACAAAGAAATGATAAATGTTTAAGGATGTAGATATGTTTAACCTAATTTACATATTACACAATGTACACATGTACTGAAATATCACATGGCACCACATTAGTGTGTACAACATTTTATGTTCTTATGTATCAGTTAAAAATAAAGTTATATCTCCCCATTATCTTTTTACAGAAATAAAATGAAGGTAAAAGAGGATTTATTGTGTGCTGAACCTTGGACCATCTGTTCTTGGTGTTCCTAGAATTCCAGCTTTTCTTGATGTTTAAGATTGATGCCTTCTCTAAATCCTACCTCTAAAACTTGTCTTGAATGCATTTGATTTTATGTAGAACAACTGCTTTGTCTCAGCTCACACCCAGCTCTGAATTGAAATGAATTTAAAGGATTTATCACACGGTAAGCCTACTTTTCCTGCTCAACTTGCCTTTGAAGAAAGCGAATAGTCAGTCAAACTACTAAGGTTCAAGCTATCATCCAGCTTCCTGGCAAGTGTAAGATTAAGTGCAAATCTTCATTCTGACATTCAAGGCCATCCACAATCTTCACTCTCTCTGCCCTCAGTCCCCTGCCACCTAAACACATGCAAAGTGTACGTTCAGAAGCCTCCTTCCAACTTATGCATTTAATCTCTTGATCAAAATACCACTCAAACTTCCACCACCATTGCTTTTATGAGGTCTTCCCCCACTGAACACGCTACCTATGGCTTCTTCCTGCCTCTGCTCTGTGAGCATCAGTTAACTCTGGTGATGATTGACATGTTACACAGAACTCCCATGTATTCCCATCGTTCCATCTTTGCTCCTCAGTGACAACAGGAGATCAAAGGCAACCTGTATTCTATACAGACCCCTTAGCACCCACCTAATTCATTTTAAATTTGGGGCATAGATATGAATGCATACATCAGAGTTCTTGGTTGCAAAATAACAAGAACTGACAGCAACAATGAAAAAATAAGGTACCTAGGAGTCTAACAAAAGATATACAAGTATTTTATATACAACTCCTTTATTAAGGAGCTTTCGTAGATAACTCTAATAAGCAAAACAATACACCATGTTCATAGGTGGGAGACCTTTAAATTGCAAAAACAAATCCGTATGCAAATTAAAATATAGTTTAAGTTTAATTCCTATGAAAATGTCTACACAGTTTTTCCTGGACCTTGGCAATCAGATTATAAGATATGTGTGAAAAAGCAAAGGGCTATGGATAGCCAAGCCAATTTTTTGTGTGTATGTGTGGTACTGGGGATTGAACCCAGGGGCATTCTACCTCTGAGCTATACCCCCAGCCCTATTTTTTATTCTTTATTTTGAAACAGGGTCTCACTAAGTTGCGGAGTGCCTCACTATGTAGCTGAGGCTGGCCGAGAACCCAGATCCTCCAGTCTCAGTCTCCCAAATGCTGGAATTACAAGTGTGCACCACCAAGCCTGGCTAGCCAAGCCAATTTTAAAAGGGAAAAATGAGGATGAATGGAGAAATTTCTGCCAAATATCCAGTATTTTTGTGTATAACAATAATGATGAATACAGTATGGTGTTGGATAGGACTAAGCAAAGGTAAATGGAAGAAAATAGAAACCCTTGAGACAGTCTCATTGATACATGAAAACGTCCCATATAACAGAAGAGGTACTATAGATTATTGAGAAAACAATGAATTACGTATTAATGAAGCTGAAAGGACATATTATACTGTGTCCCCGTCTCTGTGTCATAGACAAGAGTCTATCCCAGGTAGTCAGAGAGCCTAGTGGTGACAATATAGAAGAATAGACTTATGATTTAAGGATAAGGAAGATTTTTCTCACAGCTCATACAAAAACACAAGTTGCCAAAGTAGAGATAATAATTTAGACCATATTAAGTTTAATATTTGTGTTAAATTTTCAAAAAAATAAGAAACTCACCATTAAAAAATGAAGAAGTCAAGGCACAGATGCAAAGAGGAAATTTTTGATGCTAAGAGTGATAATCACTACCCAGAAAATCTAAGCCACTCCTACCAATCTTTAAATACAAACAACCCAATAGGAAAAATAAATGAGCAAATGAAGTAATTCACTGATGAGATCTAAATGTCCAATAAATAATTTCTATAAAGACCACCATCCTTTCCACAAGTAATCAGGGAAGTACAAATGGAAACAAAATACCATTTATCAGTCATCAAAAACTGGTTTAAAAAAGTTTTCAGATATGATAGTAGTATAAAGAAGAATCCAAAACACTAGGAACCCAGAATTATTTCACAGTGGCAGGAATGTAAATTGATAGCCACTGGGAAGAGTAGTTTGGCACCAGGCGATATATTTGAAGATGAATATATGCAGTGACCCAAATTTCCATTCGGAGTAATAGACTCAAGGTTACTGCTCCTAGGCAATGTTAATGCTGCTTTGAAAGACAAGTCACTAAAAATTACCTGGAAGTGATAGTCAACTCCCCATTTCAAAAGAAGAGAACATTTGAGCTCAAAGATCAACAAAACATCCACTTAACACCTCAAGGTCTTTAAAGAGGACTGTAACATCACTAAGTACTCATTCCAGTGGTTCTCAAAAAGTATATGCCACTTAGCACTGGCAGTGATCTTGATTTTTAAATAGAGAGCAATCACATCCAACAGTGAGCCCTGTCTTCAGTAGCCACTCAGCACCCGTCTGCACAAATATGATTTAAATGGGCTTAATTCCCAAGGTTACACCATGGCAAGACTTGTTTTGAACCTTGCTAACTATGATCCATCTGAAAGTTTAGCCCAAATAAATTTTAACAGCTGGGAAAAGGACAGCCTCTGAATTAAAATGTCATCATGTCAGCGATTTAAAATCCGTATCTCACCTGAGAACACTTGTAAATAGAACTGGGTTTTCAGGAATGAAAAGGCTCAGCTTGTGACATGGAACACTTAAAGACCGGGGTAATTCTGGTTCCACTTTTATAGCAAATGGATTAATTATTCTGTCCACTTTATGCCAAGAAAAGGAGAGGCAAAGGCAACTGCAAAAAGTAAACTAGGCAAGATTTCCAACAAGGAGCCTATCTTTTGTCTGTTGCTTTTAGTGCCTTCCAATGTGACCTATTAAAGGTATACCCTCGGCCCCAAAAAGGGGGAAAGAAACTATAGCTTTGTATTCCCAACTCATGTATCTTTGCTTGCAATCTTGCATTCAATTTCAGTGTAATATGAAGAGGCCTATTCTTTTACAAAAAGTTCCCTCTTCCCACCAGGCTTGTTTGTTATTTTATGTGTTTCTGCATCATTTGCAGACTTCGCTTTGATCTACATTCCTCCTGGATGTGGGGTTTCCTTTTCAGCTACCAAAAGGAAAGCTGGTTTGTTTGAAAATCTGTTTATTTGGATTTTTTGCTAGCCTAAAGTTCCTATCTTTATCAGGATGCGCAGAGCTCTGTGTCTGCCAGTCTCGACATCATTAGTTTTCCCTAAGGAAAAGGCAACTTGGAAATAATACATCTTGCCCATTTTTATTTGAAATATTCTGGGAAAGAGGTTTTCAGTGTAAAGCTTAAGAGAAGTGATTCTTTACCAGATATATTTAATCAGCAGTGGCTCTTTCATGTTTAGACTGAGAAAAAAAAAGTTTCCTCTCTCATTATTTCTCAGTTAGGAATTTTCTCAGCAAGCATAACATTACTTATATGCATAAGCAACTGCCTCTATATTTACTTGTAAGAACCTGCATCTCCACAGAGACAGGCGATCTAGAATAGTGTGCACTGCTCTCCCTGGCTAGACCAGTGTGGACATGTGGGCTAGGAAAAAAGGAACTCAAATCACACGAAGGTGACAAGCTCACTCTTGACTAGGGATGACTAGAAGGTCACAACTAGCATCTCAACTTCAACTCTAAATAGTGGGCAATGTCTGCATGAAGAGTGGTGGCTAAACCAGAACTCTGGGAAAAGGGAGCCATGGTCACCTGACTAGAGGTGTCTTCACCAGTGCAGAAGTACATGGCACACAGAGGGCATCCTCTAATGATACATCTAGAAGCACACTGTCAGTATCAGAACTGTCTTTGATGCGTGTGTCTAGTAGACGTAGTGGATTATTTGTTGAATGCAGTTGGTTCCTTGAGTCAGCCCCACAGTCTACTACTTGTTGTCTATAAGTATATTGGCTCTGGACCAACAATTCTTCCTAGGAACAGTTCTTCTTAGGAAGACTGAAAGTTGTCCATAGACAAAACATAGGGAGGAAATAAAAAAGTTCTCTGAATGGGGAAGACAGGAGACATTCTCCCACATCCTCCACAGGTCTCCTTGACACAGAAACAGGATGTGTTCCCCAAGGACCTTACCAGACAGTCAACCTCACTGGACGGCAGTGACTTGGACCCTGTCTTGGACAGTAAGCCAGAAGGATTCAATCTGGGAATCCAAACAAACTTAGGAAAACAATAGGCAGGAGCAGGAAGGAATGGGAATTATTTGTCTGTTTTTAATAGAATCCTGCCTTCAAATTGCAGCTTTGCTCTAGGAAAAAAAAAATCAGTTTTCTTTAAAGTTACACATGAACAGTTTCTGGCTTCAAAAGATAGAGATCAAAATAAACTCCAGTTGTTGCTGAAGAACTACCCTTTTCACAAGGACATCAGGACTCACTCAGTTTTGGTTATCTTAGGACAGGTGGTTAGTACACAACTCAGGACAGGTTGGGTAAGACCACTCCACCTTGAGGCTCCTCAGCTAGTCAAGCAATTACAAAACCCAAATAGCAATTAAGATGGATTTGTTTACACCAAACTCTGGACTGCTCTGATTTCTTAGCTTGGCCATCCATCGAGAGACCTTTGAGAGCCCAAGAACCAACACAACCTTATACCCTCTTTTGTAACCAAACCCCAAAAGTTCACATGCAGGAGAAAAAAACAGGACTATTGTTTAAACAGCTTTGTTTTGGCAGAACATTCAGGTTACACATCACTCCTTAAAAAAAAAAAAAAAGACATCTATGCCAGGCGTGGTGGCGCATACTTGTAATCCCAGTACTTGGGAGGCTGAAACAGGAGGATCGCAGGTTTGCGGCTAGTCTCGGCTACTTAGTGAGAGCCTGTTTCAAAATAAGAAATAAAAAATATGGCTGAGGGTGTAGCTCAGAGATAGAATGCCCCTGGGTTCCATCCCTAGTACTGCAAAAAAAAAAAAAAAAAAAATCTATAAGCCTGGTGTGGTGGTGCATGCTTGTAATCCCAGTACTTGGGAGGCTGAGACAGGAAGATTGCAAGTTCATGGTCAGCCTTAGCAACTTGTGAGGCCCTCCACAACTTAGTGAGACCCTGTTTCAAAATAAAGAATAAAATAGGACTGGGGGTATAGCTGAGAGGTAGAATGCCCCTGGGTTCCATCTCCAGTATAACACACACACACACACACACACACACACACACACACACACACAGAGACATCTATACATAAGAATAAGTACTATTTATGAAATCCAGAAAGAAAGTGAGGTAGGATCAAGCTGAATTGACAATTTCTGCCTGTCAAATCAAGGGCAAACAAAAGGACCCATTGTGGAAAATTTGGTTTTGAAACTTAAACTTCAAAGGAAAATCAGCAGAGTGTACAACATCATGAAAAAAGACCATTGGTAGGAATATACCTTCCTTCTCAAGAATCCTCTAGAAATAAAAATAAAACAAAAAGTCAATCAAACAAAAATAAAAGAGGTTCATTGGCATATGGATTTTAAATTTACAAAATTTTATGATACGCTTGACCCTCATCTTACACCTTCACATCTCATGTGCTTAGATGAAACACACTAAGATATGGTGGCTTTTCTTGGAAAAACTTTGACATTATACATTGTTCTACAAAATCACCTTCAAAGCAACCAACACTTGAATCTTACTAATAAACTTATCCCAAGGAGCTGCATCTGAGGCTAGAATTCCAACTAACATCCTTTATAAAATTTACTAAGGTTTAGTCCTTTCCCCTAGAAAATAAAGAAAGTTCTACACTCAAGAATCCAGGGCTGGGAGAGCAGAAGGGGGGACTAGCTCAGGGCTACTCAAAATTTGCATCATCCTCATCACCCAGGAGCTTGTTAAAAGCTAAATTCTTGGGCTCCCCCCCCCCAGACTTGCTGAGTCAGACTTATCCCAAGGAGAGGGACACAAATCTATGCAACAACTTCTCAGGGCAATTCTTATATACATTTAATTATGACAAAGCACAAAGCACAAAGCTAGAGGGATCTTAGAGAACTGTCTAGCAGCTCTCTGAAGAGTTGGCCCCAGAAGGACTTTGTAAATTGCAGAAAAGACATTGCAAGAAGGCAGGGAGAAGGGAGGGGGTGCCCATGACCTTGGAGTGAGAGAGAGGTTGGTCGTCGCCACCTGTGCCTTGGTGTGAGGCCATAAAACCAACAGGATACATTACCTTTGATCTCAGGAGGAACATTGGACTCTTCCTGCCGCCCTACTTATTTTTCCCGTGGCCATGTGAAGGACGGCTTGGTTCAAGGGCCAGAAAACCAAAGAAGGGCCTCAGATAAGAGCAGGCTCTTCATCAGCTCCTCAAAGTTGACTTGACTTCCCTCTCTACTGCCCAATTCACAGTATTACTTATGACTTACCAGTCTTCTCTCAGGCACACATACCTGCTTCTTTCTCCTCACTCAGCTCACTGCCCTTTCCAGGCACATTCACTCAAGCCCAGGACTTGATTCTCGTCACTGATCTTGGTCCAGCCGCGCCCCCCCCCCCCCCCCCCCCCCCGTACCCCTCTGCATAGTCAAACTTCATCCTAGAGTCTTTACTACTATTCTAAATGCTTGTTTCAAATAAAAACCAAAACAAGTTTTTAATTGAACAACTGTTGTATATAACCTTCTGCCCAAGTTCCTGATGAAATTCTTCCTCCCTCCTGAAAATGCCAGCCACAGACTTCCTCCTAAATAAGTGAAGTGTCTCAGAACTCAAATGCACCAATCTTGGTGTCTTTCGTAAGACTTCCTTTGGCTTTAGTTTCTGGGTCATTTTTTATATTTTTTAGTTCCTATGCTGATAATTCAGAATAAGCTTCACTCGTTTCTTCTTCATGTATACCCTTGATTGAAGTTGATCTTGGGTCGCCATATCAACAATGACAGCCATGAGACGATAATGCGCCAGCAACTAAACGCACAGAGAGGTTAGCGTGTGCCAGGCACCCAGCTAAGTACTTTGTATGCATTATTTAATTTTCCCAACTAGTATTATTATTTCCATTATGCAGATGGGGAAGCTGAGGCTCAGAGGGGCTAAGTGACTTGCACAAGATTACAGAGCTAATCCATAGCACAGCTAGGAGTTTAGCCTAAGTCTGCATCTGACTTTTATTCTTTGTTACCTCTATATTTATGAGAAAATAATTGTGAAAGAATTTCTAACCTGAAAAGTACTACCCACAAGGAGAAACACTTTATTCTAAGCACTCTCTCATTCTTATTTCCCCGTTATCCAGTCCCATTCTTCTTATGCAAGTGGCATTCTCTCAGCGTCTGTCTCAATATAACTACAGATGCTATGTGGTTATATGTCCTAAAGCTTCGCTCACCCAACATTCCTGGACCATTGCATCACAAGACACACATCAGATGGGCCCTCTCTGGAAGAGAAGGCTCTGATAATGCCGTGAATGTACTCCCTTGCTCAGCGCATAGTATGTCCAGCCAGAGCTGTGGATTGTAACCTGGACTACACATCGGAAGATTTAAACAGACTCAGTGCTCAGGCGGCAACCTAGACCAATTAAATCAGTATCTCTGGGGGTGGGGCTCTGGCATCAATAATTTTTAAAGATCCCTAGGTAATTCCAATGTGCACCTAAGGTTGCACATGTTGACTGCAGGTTTAATATCCCTGCTACTGTTTTGATATTATTTTTTCATATACCTATGATTACAAAGCCCTGCAGGATGGTCTTTACATTTGTGTTTCTTCATCGTGCCTCCTGGACCAGCCTACATTTGGTAGAACTTTAATAAATACTGCCTGCCAAGGGATTGAGATTTTCATAGGGTTCTTATAATAATTTTCCTTATAAGGAAGTCGCCCTTAATTAACCACCTGGGATCATTTATTCTCCAAATACTGCTTGGGTCTTGAAACAAGCCAGAAGGAATTTCTTCTTTGAAGTATGGATAAAGTTTACTATGTTCTTTTGCTTTTTCTGAAACCATAGGAACTATGAAACTCTTTTGGGAAGTCTTCTCCCAGATTGAAAAGACGTGAGGAGGTCTAAGAGGATGTTGCCAGTGATGCGTATTGAGTTGTCGAGTAAAAGACGAGTCGATTTGAGGTTTACAGCATCTTGTAGCTAAATACCTTAAAATTAAAGAACTTAGCTGTGAGACCTCACACTTGTTGGTTATGGGAAAGAGATCTAAAGTATGTGGAAGTAATTGGCAATAGGTAAAATAGCCTTAGCATTTTCCTTTGCCATGTTTAGGATAAACCATAAAAAAATACATAAATATGTCTTACAGAATGACACATAGATTGAAAGACTACTCGGCCCCCCTGAACCATCTCCACTTTGCTTCTCCTCTGTGACTATCTTTTCTAAAGTGAATGCATGATAAAAGAAAGTTCAAATGTTACTTTTTCTTGAAGACCTTATTTTAGCCACTCTTCGCCAGGGGTTATATGACTGGCAGATTCTAGAGCAGGGAAGTTTCTTGAATAGACCATCAAAGCATGGAACACTTCTCATCTCCTTTCCAACATAGGAATTAAGCCCAGGTTTACCTCTGCCAACCGCACCTCAGTGAGAGAGAGTGAAGAGGATTTTCAACAGGATTAAATGATATGAATAGCTCTCAGGTTTCCACGGGGCAGAGCTGGGGGCGGGGTGCTGTCTAGGCAGCTGCTCTGAGGAGAGAATAAAGGATTTGCTGGGGCTTTGTGACTCAGTGTATCTGCTGAGGATTGATCTGAGAGCCTTTCTTAGCCTCCTTTTGGAGGGAGGGGGGCATCTTTTCAAAGTCACATTATCTGGCAACAAAGCCTAAAACGGGAGGGTGGCATTTGGGGGCTGCACACTTGCTGGGGAGAGGTGGGCTCCAAGCCTCCCCAAGGAGGAAGTGCACAGACCTTAACAGATGGGTCTAAAGGCTAGGCGGGCCAGGGGAGGTAAGCCAGCCTCATTAGCTTTCCCCAAACCTCTGACCTCAGCCTTCTCCCAGGTGGTTCTTGCCCATGACAGCTCCTCACCAAGGTCCCTGAAGTGAAAGGTGTCCTGACAGTGTGTATTGGGGACCTGGGGAGAGCCTGTGGCTCATACAGCTCAGAAAGGTCACTCATCCATTGCCAGTAGAAGTGCGCAATGGTGCAGCCACTCTGAAAAACAGGGTTTCTTCTAAAGTTAAACACACCCTTCCCAGATGACCCAGAAATCTCATTCCTGGTTATTTACCTAAGAGAAACAAAAACTTGTGTTCAAACAAGAAACTGTACACATGTGTTTATAGCAGCTCTATTCATATCTGATACGAAATGAAATGACCCAAAGATTTCTCCGCTGGGAATGGATAAACAAACGGTGATACATCCGTATGTTGGGATGCCACTCAGAAAAAAAAAAAAAAGGATGACTCACAATATACATTATGCTAAGTAAAGGAAGCCAGACTCAAAAGGCTGCATACTGTTTTGTTCTGCTTACGCAATATTCTAGAAAAGACAGAGCTATTGGACGGGGAGGCATTGAGAACCAAGAGACAGCAGGAAGGGATTTGTGGTGAGGGGAATGTCCCATGCCCTGACGGTGGTGTTGACTGCAGGACTGCATGCATGTGTCAAGGCTTACAGAACTGGTACTTTCATAGTAGGCACTAATTTATTTTCTTTTGTATATAGTGAAATTAATTTTAATTTTAATTTTACTATATAAAATAATTTTAATTAATTTCACTATATAAAAAGAAAATAAATTAGTACCAGGTATAAAAGGGGGATTTAAAACTCTTGGGCCTCCCAGCAGCTTTCACTGTAATTCCTGATTCCTTTCCTTTTTGGTAGCAATTCAGAGGGCAGATTGTTTTAGATTCCCACCACGTGCTCTGCCAATTGGTGACCAGGTGACCAGAGGCAGAAAAACTTGGTAATTTCCTATTGCCAGGTATAGTAGGTTAGTCACCCTCAAAGCTTGGTCCTTGGAATATTATCACCTGGGAACTTATTAGAAATGTGAATTCTAGGGTCCCACCTGAGACCTACTAAATGTAAACTCGACAGTAGAGCCTACCAATCTGTGATTTAACAAGCCCTCCAGATGATTCCAATACATGCTAGTGAGACATTATCAAAAATATCCCAAACCTGCAACTGCAGCCTTTGTTGAAAGCCTGCTGTAAAGAAGCAATATTTAGAGAAGTTTACTGGTAAGCTAAGACATTCCTTTGGCTTGTAGGTTACTGATATTTAAGGTCAGCATTAAAACACATTGGTGGTGGGCGACAACGTCTCATTTGGTTGTGATGTCTATTGCCAGCAATTTTTTTTTTTTTTTTTGCGGTACTAGGGATTGAACTCAGGGGCATTCTACCTCCGAGCTATACTCTCAGCCCTATTTTTTATTCTTTATTTTGAAATAGGGTCTCACTAAGTTGTGGAGTGCCTCACTAGGTAGCTGAGGCTGGCCACGAACCCGGATCCTCCGGTCTCAGCCTCCCAAATGCTCGGATTACAAGCGTGCGCCACCACGCCCGGCTTATTGCCAGCAATTTGAAACTGATTTCATTCCACAAACCCAGAGAGCAACTAGTAATAGTGTTCCTGTTATATGCCAAACACTAGTCCAGGCTCCACTAATGGAGTAAAATTTTCTTAAGTGATATAATCATCACTGGTAATTGGTTAATCAAAAACGTTGGTTAAAGATGGAGTTGTAAAAACCTAACACATAAGTGTTTTAACATAAACATATAAATGGATATTTATTCTCTTTACATTTCTAATATTGCATCCTATCATATCCATAACATGTCCCTTTTATAATTTTTATTCCTTAAATAGGATTACTTGAAAATAATCTGAATGCAGAATCCTATGTTTCTCAGACTTTTTCCTATTCTTTTAAAATTACCTTGGTCACATTCGTTCAACAAGAATTTATTTTTAGCTACTCATTTATTTTCATTAAGTTATACTCTACTCAGTTTGCATTAAGAAGCAACATCTTTCTTTTAGCACTTATATTTTATCAGTTTATGTAATATTGCCTTAAGTGATGTAATTACAATAAAGACAACTGGCATATACAGTTTTGAGAACTTACCCAACCAAATACTGAAAAGTATAGCATCTCAGCAGTCTTTGAAACAGAATTGCAGAAGAACATGATTAGTCAGTTGATTAACTGCAAGAATTCTCCACACTGTGGAAAGCAGTCCATATTTATTAAAGATGGGGAACGTTGGTCAATCCAGTGACTAGGTTAAATGGAGGTTGGTTACAAGAGTCTCTATCAGGATTACTTTAGGGGATCCTGCAAATAACTTATTTAAGGTAATTTGGAGCAGATGTAAAATCATTCCTATAATGCCACTTTAACTCACATGTTGGTGTCCTTTCTCAAGTGAAGGCTATTAAATTTAGTTACCCTAGACTACGTGTAGCTCTCAGAAGTTTAGTAGTGACAAATACTGCTCATTGAATCCTTACAACCTAACCTTGTGTGTGTGTGTGTGTGTGTATGTGTGTGTGTGTTTTACCCATGAAGACTGTATCAGCCATCTATTGCTACAATAATACTGCATAACAAAACCAGCTCCAAACGTGACTTAAAAGAATCAGTTATTATTTCTCACAAGTCCAGGAGTGGCTGTAATGTTCAGCTGATCTGGGCCAATTAGGCTGACCTCAGCTAGGTTTGCTCAGGTATCTGCAGTCAGCTGGTAGGTCAGATGGAGGCTGAGTGCTCATGAATGGTATTGGCTTGAACTACTCAGTGGAAATATCACTTGATAACTTCCATCTAACTGTAGACAATATCTATATTCAATGCATGTTAGATCAGTACTTCTCAGACTTTCATGTGGATACAAATCACCTTGGGATGGTGTGAAATTGCAGATTCTGATTCGAAGGTCTGGGACAGGGGCCTAAGGTTCTGAACGTCTACAGAACTTCCAGGTGATGCCAGTGTAGCTGGTCCTTGGACTGAATTCAGAATAGCAAGGGTTAGAGAAAAATACCAAGATCAACAGTATGATGACCAGCTCTGAGGCATTTAGCATCGACTTCTTTGCTACAGACAGTGGGTGAATATTGGGTGTCATTGATCTTTGAGAAGTCAATTCAGAAAGCAGATAAGCCCATGCAATGTTGTCACCCCTGACTCCAGGTTCTGCAAATCCCCCACCAGTGGCATCACTGTGTTTATGGGTCCACATTCCCACGATATACATTTCTTCTGCAATGGCCTCATGGAGATGAGGTTCTTAGGAAATCACCTAGCTCAATTCTCTCCCCTCCAGAGCAGCCTCTTTTTGATTACCTTTGATGACAGGGGCTCACTATCTCTAAAGGAGTCTATTACATTAAAGAATAGCTTTTATGAAAACAAAGTTTCTCTGTTGAGTCACAATCAGGTCCCCGTGACCTCCACCCACTGATTCTACTCTGTCGTTTGCAGCATTTCAAATGAGCTCTCTCTTGCTCAAGTCAGCCTTTCCAACATTGCAGATAGCTGCAGTGCCTCTCTCCCTTCTTCTCCAATTGGAACCGCCCAAGTCCTTCAATTGCTCGGCTTAAAAGTCTACATTTTTAAACTTTTGTCTACCCTTTTCTGGGAATAGCCCCAGTTGGTCAATATTACTCTTAAAAGTGGTGCCCAGTCTATACCCAAAAGAATGAAAGCAGGGTCTCAAAGACACCCATTTTGATCGCAGCATTATCCACAGTAGCACAAGATAGACTCGAGTGTGAATCAATGAAGGAATGGACAAATGAAATGTGATCTATGCACACAATGGAATTCAGCCTTTAAAAGGAAGGGAATTCTGACACATGACACAACATGGATAAACCTTGAGGACATTATGCTAAGTGAAATAAGCCAGTCGCAGCAAGACAAACACTCTCTGAAGCACTTGTATGAGGTACTTGGAGTAGTCAAATTCAGAGGCAAAAAGAATGCTGGTTGCCAGGTGCCAGAGTGGGGCAAGGGGGCTGAGGAGAAAGAGAAGTTATTTAATAGGTATAGAGTTTCAGTTTTGCAACATGAAAAAGTTCTTGAGATTGTTGCACAATAATGTGAATGTACTGAACACTACTGAACTTAAATATGGTATGGTTAATTTTTTGTTACGTGTACATTACTACAATTTAAAAATTAATTGTGGTAAATCTGGACAGAGCTAGACAGAGCCCTCCAGATGTGTTAAGGCCAGTATAAAATATGTAGGGTCTATGTATTTCCTTGATTATCAATCCCTATATTTCTAGTAACGTAACTTCAGACTGTAGGCCCTACCCTTCTTAGTAGCCAAACTGCACTATTAATGCATGTCACATGTGTGGCCTATTAAAGCCCCTGAGTGCCTCTTCATATACATTCTGCCAAACTATTCTTAAATGGTGTAGGTCACTTCTCTAGTTTTTACCTGGATTTTAAAAAATATTATGTCTATGCATAAAATAATCATTTTTGGAAATTAAACTTTGTCCTTTATAGTCATTCTAAGCTTTCTATGCTTTAGTTTTTTCTGAATGACACTTGTAAAAACTCTGCATAAGAAAACCTATATTATCACTAATACCTAAAGATCTGGAAATTTATATTATGCCTATATCCCTGTGCTCAAGCTAACATTTTTACTTAACCATCTTTAAGTGCTCTTATTATAAAACAGTAATAAAAAACAATGTACTGTCCAAGTGAAAAATTAAACATAAGCATTGGGATCATCCACTTCTGATGTGCTTAATAACTTCTAGTTTAGAGGAAGAGATCAGTAAAGAAACCAAGGGCTTGAGAACAGAAGTGTCAAACACAGATACAGTCCTATAATTTACTGAGGACCACTAAGCCAAACATGAAACACTGCAATTTGAAGCCCTGTTGCTTTTGTGCCATTGACAGGCGTGATTGTCTTTCTTTGATGCTCATATTTACATATATTTTGAAATTCTCAGAAAACTCAATATAGCTTTTTCTCAAGTTTCAATACCTACTTTTTTTGTTGTTTATTTGTTGTTTGGTTTTGCTTTTGTTTATCTGAAAGCCAATTTGTGTCTGCGTTTGTTTGGAAAAACTGAATGCAACCAAGATGAAAAGATGTTCCCTGAGTGCCATTGGGCTGTAGTAGTTCCAAATGCTACCTGCCTCTGAAGGTATAGTTTCCAGTGCCTTTTAGGAGATGAAAGGCTTGTAAGAGCTCAGCCACACTTTGCAACTACAGAAAATTGTTAGTGACATTTAAATTGGTCAACTATACAAATGGACCGATTTGTTTAAAAACAAAACAAAACAAACTGCTATTCTAGAATAGCAGTAATTCAGGTGCCATTCATAGGACAGGCAAATCTCAACATGAGCACCATAAAAGGGAGGGTTAGTGAATCATTTCTAGTTGTTTCTAGAATGTCAATTTGATAGTAACCTACACCCAGGATTTTATTTTTCAAAAATGACTCTCAACTCTAAGAAAAAAAGTACATTTTATATATGGAACATTTTTCTCTAGCTTCAATAACATTATAAAAGGTCACAAAGAATAGTCTTAATGCAAGGAATAGAATATTAGTTCCATAGTTCCTTGATTTTATATCTTGAGTATGTTGGTGACTTTGTGTGATTGGTTTGGTAAAAAAGATGAGGACACATAAGTATTCATTCTGATAGTGACTGTAAGATAGAATTGGGAGCAGAGAGGGCAAAATTATAAATATCTGAGCTCAAGGCAAACCCAAAATAATGTTTAAAATGAGTTCATACAAAATTACTCTTGATAATGCAAGAAACTCATAGTTTTGGTTTCCAAAAGTATTAATTCAGATTTCTTATGTATGTAAAATGAAGCTTTGAAAAATATATGGCTAGATCTACTCAATTTATGTGTGAATGAGTAAACTCGTGCCTTTTTGTTGCTTTGAGAGTTATACCTTTAACTTGACTTGTCATATTTGTAGTCCATAGACAATGGGGATTTTGTTGTTGTTTCATGCAGAATTTCTTATACCGTGGATGAATGAGAAGAACACCTGGAGATGGCTGTATATTCTGATGCTGTGTTTCCCTGAGAAGCTATCTGGCCCAGACTTATGGCAGGATTAACCAGGTTTCTGAGGTAATGATGGCATAGGTCAAGAAAAGAGCATGCAGGACAGAAAGTTATATCCATGGGATAGGGCTTGTGAACTTGCATTAATTCTTCTGCAATGTTTAAACAAGAAAAAAGGAAATTTTTGAAGGATATTTTATATGCTACTTCTCTAAAATTTGGACCTGTATTTCTTGTTGAAATGATTAAAAAAAAGAGCTAGGGAGAAAAGGAATAAGGAAAGAGGAAAGAGAACCATGTTCTTTATACCCTTTGCTGCACAGTGCTTAAGTTCAATATTCTCATGTTGTCTACCAGGTTCTTGGCACCTTGCATAATACATGACACACCAATAACTATTTTATTCAGCAGTTTAGAATGAACATTGTCAAACATAGAGAAGTTTGAAAGAATTTTGTAATACACTATCTAGATTCTACCATTAACACTCGTGTGTGTGTGTGTGTGTGTGTGTGTGTGTGTGTGTGTGTGTTGAACCCCTGGGACATTCTATCTCCAAACTACACCCTCAGCCTTACTTTTTATTCTTTATTTTGAAACAGGTTCTAAGTTGTGGAGGGCCTCACTAAGTAGCTGAGGCTGGCCGAGAACCTGTGATCTTCCTTTCTCAGCCTCCCAAGTACTAGGATTACAAGTGTGCACCACCACACCTGGCCTATTTTGTTTTGATATGCAGTTTTGTTTTTTAATTCTATCCACCCAACCATACTCTGTAATCCTCTAATGTTATGCATTTTGAAGTGGGAAGTATCATTTCACATCCCCCTAAAAGCTTTTATATTTAGATAAGTAACTGGATGTAAATATTTGTTTACAATCCTTTGTCTTTTGGGAACATATAATGAAATGCATTTTGACAAATGCATACACCTGTGTAATCCAAACCTCAGTCAAGATGCAGAATATTACTCTACCCTATCCTCAGAATAGCCTTAAGTACCCAATGGCTACCTTTCCATTCCCTATAAAATCACTCTTGTGATTTTTTACCTCCAGCATAGTCTGCCTGTTCTAGCACTTGATATAGATTCATAGAGCTCTTTGTGTCTGACTTATTTCACTTTGCTTGGTATTTTCTAGATCATCCATGTTGCAGTATGTAACAGTAGTTCTCAATAAATATTGATTAGCCATTTTTTTTCAGTATTGATTAACCCAGGGTTTCAGTTGATTAAATATAGTCATTGTAACTTGAATGCAAGTTACAATTTCTTTCTTTCTTTCTGCAATACTGGTGATTGAATCTAGAGCCTCCTTCACGGTATGCAATGTTTTACCACTGAGCTACATCTCCAAACCCTTTTTAAACTTTGTTTTGCCACTGGGTCTCCCTAAATTGCCCAGGCTGGCCTCGAACTTGCAATCCTCCTGCTTCCCTGAGATTATACCTGTTTACCATCATACCCAAGTCTTGAATGTCTCTTAGTAAGCCTTTTGGGGGATACAGAACTGCTCTTTGTTGATGCCTGAGTAAAGGTGGGGAAAGTTTTGTGGAGAGAATTGAGGCATTATCTATTAAAAATTGAAGAAAAAAGATCTCCAAGGATAACTGGTGCTGAAAAAAATAAAGGATGGCTTCAGCATGTGAGACAAGCCGGACAGTGACTGGCTACAAGCCTTCTCCCTTCTCTCAGGTACAGGAACATTTCTCTGGAAAGTTCACTTACAGTGAACCCAGAGACAGGCTACGATGTGGTGAGGGGGGAATCTCCATCTCTGAGCTCTTGAGCAGCAGTTCCCCATTCTCTAGGGATGGTGGCTGAGAATGGGCTGCAGGAAGTGGAGGAGAGACCTCCCACTCAGTGCCCGTTGTGGGAACGTGACTGGCTTTTTGGGGGAGTCCCAACTTGTTTGAAGAGCCCTAACCAAAAAATTTCAGAATAATCCCTTGTGGCCCACAACGGTCTTCTCTAAAAGTAGGTTCCCAGGCTCAGAAAAGGTGAGGGTCTCTGTTTGGCCTAAGGGTTTTGTGTTCATTAGTGAATGGACATTCCTATTAGGGTTGATCAGGTGGTTTAAACCCTTATAAATCTACACTTTCCTGGGAATCACATGGGCTAAATTCACATTTCGCCTGGAAGCTGACCCTGGCTTGCATATGGCCTAGATTGCCACTAAGAAGGACCTGAAGTCTCAGATCAGCCTCCCTACTAGGTGACTGGATAAAAATGTCAACTAAAAGCCTGGCTTCATAGCTTCCTTCTTGAGGGTGTGTGGGGCATAGGACACAGAACTAAAACAGCCTTAGACATGCACTCCAAGGCGTGAACCTTATAATTCCAGATCAGCCTTTACGGACTGCGCTTTTTTTTTTTTTTTTTTTTAGCACGAGCCCTTTCCTTTAAAACTATTACCCAGCACCAGAACTTGGAGACTGCGGGGCACAGGTGAGAAGGAGACTAATAAGTGGGGGAGACTGATGTTTATGGAAACTTTGGAGGGAAACGTCTACAAGGATTATGGTTGACAACTAGCATTTAGGGTCACTGGAGGAGGGGGACTGGAAACATAAATGAGGGGAGGGGCTGTTGCCTAAGCCAGCTGCTAATATGACCAATTGTGAACTTGTTCTGCTTTTGACTATCTATGTCCTTCCCCAAGGATGGGCTGAAAATTCCTTTTTCAGCAGCATTTCTTGGGCTGTTAAAATGCCAAGATTCCTAGACCACCCTTGGTAGCTTTGAACCAGTTGACAAGTTAACTGCTTATTTCCCCCCCCAAATTGGTATCTGGCACTGAAAATGCTGACCAATTCGAGCCTCTCATCAGACACAAGAGCTGGGTTATCGCAAATACCTGCCTTTTCAGGCTCTCCTAATTCGGCGCGTTGGGAACAATTTTCTTCTGAACTCACTGCAGTCCATCACGCTCCACAGGCCAGGAGGCAGCCCACCCTGGCTTCTGAATAGTCAGGTTTTCTGCAAGGCACGCCCAACATAAGGGCAAAAACTTTGCGCGCTCTTTAATGGCAATGTTTTCCTAAAGAGCTCTGAGTAAACGCAACAGCAAACCCACTGGGTGAGAAGTTGGTAGAGGATTCGGCCCGCTGCGGATTTCCTTTGACCTTGATTATGACCAGAAATGTCGCTGTTAATTGCGAGGCCTGCCTTAAGGCGGAAAATGGCATCGGTTTCCACTGCCACCCCAGAGAAGTCAAGTTCTGCTGGCGAGGTGGGGAGACTGGTCCTTTCCATTCCTACCTCTAGCCACCCAGAGAGCAGCTCGGAGGCCGCCTACAGGTGCAATCCCAGCACTGCGGCCGAGCGGCCGGGCGGGAAGCGTGTCAAAGGCCGCCGGCTTCTCAGCCTGCGCTTCCCAGAGCCGGGTAGGGCCCCAGCGTCACCGCCGCCGGCGCTCCACTCTTTCCCCGCGCGACTGCCCTGGCGCGGTTTGGAAAGGAAGCTGGGAGCCCTGCGAGGCTCCATGGACTTGGACTTAGGAGGAGGTGGCGCGCGGTCGAGGCTTCCCCTCGAATCTGCGGCAAGCCTGGCTCCAGGAAAGTTTTTCAAAGTTCCCAGCAGCGTCGGCCTAGGTCGCCTCCGCCTGGCGAGCAGACGGCGGCGAGTGCGCCCGCCTCGCCGCCGCCGCTAGAGCCGCCAGCCGAGCGCTCTGGGCGGCTCGCTCGCTCGCGGGAAGCCCGCCGGGCTCCGGGCGGGCAGGCCCTCCTCCCGAGGCGAAAGCCGCAGCTGACGCAGGCGGCTCGGAAGGCGGAAGCTGCCCCGCTCCGACCGCTCAGCCAGCGCCGTGGCGCCTACACCTGGGGCCCGACGGGCAGGCACGGGCGCCCGGCCCGGGGCGCCCGAGGGGGCGGTCTCCGCGGGGGGCACCGCGGCGCGACGGCCCGCTCCAAGTTACGCCCGGCGCCCTCCCTTCCCGCCGGGCCCGAGGTTCCCAAGAGCGGGGTGAGGAGGAGCGTCTGTGTGGGGACCCTGTAGTGCGCGCCACCCGGCGCACCCCGAGCCCCCAACCATTTCCAAGGTCCTCCCTGCAGTCCCCTCCCCATCCACGGGGAGGAAAGGGGCGTGTCCTAGGCGGACACGCCTCTCATGAATATTAATAGGCGCATGCGCCTTGCGGGGCGTACAGGGTAGAGGTGGCCAGCCCCGGCTGCGGCTCCCAGACGGGCTCTTTGGGTCCCTCTCTGAGAGCCAGGCGGGCACGCGTCATTGTGTTACCTGCAGCCGGCCGGCGAACTAGGCTTTTTTTTTTTTTTGTCTCCCTTCCCTCCCCCCTTTTCCATGCAGCTGATTTGAAAGGGAATAAAAGGCTGCACATAATCATAATAAAAGAAGGGGAGCGCGAGAGAAGGAACGAAAGCCGGGAGGTGGAAGAGGAGGGGGAGCGCCTCAAAGAAGCGATCAGAATAATAAAAGGAGGCCGGGCTCTTTGCCTTCTGGAACCGGCCGCTCTTGAAAGGGCTTTTGAAAAGTGGTGTTGTTTTCCAGTCGTGCATGCTCCAATCGGCGGAGTATATTAGAGCCGGGACGCGGCGGCCGCAGGGGCAGCGGCGACGGCAGCACCGGCGGGAGCTCCAGCGAGAGCAGCAGCGGCGGCGTCCCGAGTGCCCGCGGCGCGCGGCGCAGCGATGCGGTCCCCACGGGCGCGCGGCCGGCCCGGGCGCCCCCTGAGCCTCCTGCTCGCCCTGCTCTGTGCCCTGCGAGCCAAGGTAGGAGCCTCTTGTCGGGCCTTCCTTCGAGGCGCCCTGAACTCGGGCGCCGGGAGCGGGATCAAAGTCCTCGGGCTTCCCTGCCCGGCTCCTGCGCCCGAGAGGCAGCACCTGGGCTGAGAGCGCCAGCCTCCCCCGGGAAGCCCCCGGCTTCGAAAGGGTGACCTTTTAGGGCTGGGCAGGGTGCGTTAGCTTCACTCTCGCCTCCCCACCCGGCAGGCGTCGGGTTTTTCCCGCACTCGTGCATTTTATGGTCCTGAATCACATAATCTTTGAACCTGGTTTTGCAAAATTATTTTCACTTGGCGCCGAGGGCTCGTCGGGCGGGCGGGGCGGGCATCGCCACCTCCACCCTTGGAGAAAACAACTTTCTCCCGCGCTGACCTTCCTGCCTCCCTCGCCCTCAGGTGTGCGGGGCCTCGGGTCAGTTCGAGTTGGAGATCCTGTCCATGCAGAACGTGAACGGAGAGCTGCAGAACGGGAACTGCTGCGGCGGCTCCCGGAACCCGGGGGACCGCAAGTGCACCCGCGACGAGTGTGACACGTACTTCAAAGTGTGCCTCAAGGAGTACCAGTCCCGCGTCACGGCCGGGGGACCTTGCAGCTTCGGCTCAGGGTCCACGCCTGTCATCGGGGGGAACACTTTCAACCTCAAGGCCAGCCGCGGCAACGAGCGCAATCGCATCATCCTGCCTTTCAGTTTCGCCTGGCCGGTGAGTGAGCGTCGCGGGGAGGGAGGCCCGGCAGAGAGGCTCGTACCCGCGCCGGGACGACCCCTACTTCCCTTCCAGAGGGACTTAAAGGGCCTTGGCTTGAAGCTTGGCACTAACTGGCGAGGCTTTGGGGGTGGCAGGTCAGGGGTCCGAGACTATAGTTAGACCTGGGCAGGACAGGGCCGGGTGGGTCCCATCCACGTTGCTGTCCGCTTAGCGCACAAAGTGGGGACTCCCCCCCCCCCTTCCCGAGAGGATCGTGGGGAAAAGCCCCTAGGAAGGCCGGTTTAAACTTGCAACTTGAAGACTCTGGAATAATTCCCACCCCGAGCGAGCAGATCATTGCAATGATCTCTTTGCTTAACCGATTAAACCTGGTGCGCAGTGGACTGCGACTCCGCGCAGTTCTGGCCTCCGAACGCAGTCCAACTTGGCACCTTCCCCTTTCCCGTGAGCCGCCCGGAGGGCGGGTGTGTCCTTCCTGGAGGGTGTGGGGGGACCCGTTTTCCCGCCCCTCCCGAGAGATTTTGGTGCGTTCCTGGACGCTCTCCGGGTTGGGCGCAACAGCCCGGGGGCGGCCGCCGCAGGGGGGGGTCTCCCAGCCGGCGCCCCGACTGTAGGCCCGGGAACCCCCGCCCCCTGCTGGCCCCTTCCTGCCCCCGCCCCCGCGCGGAGGAGCCCTTGTGGCCTCACTTCCAGCGGTTCCCGGGCTCTGGAACAGCTGTGTTTGCAAACTTCCCCGGGAAGGGCGGGCACACGCTCTCGTCCGGCGGGCACTTTGCCCCCGCAAGCCCTTCCGGGACGGTGCCAAGGCTTGGAGGTGGTGCCCCCTTTGGAGGTGGTGCCCCCTTTGGAGGTGGTGCTTTCTGGTGCGAGTGCATATGGAGCCTTACTCCCCCGTGTCGCCGTCCCTGCCTGGAGCAGTTCGAGGCCCAGGCCCAGCTTGGCAGACCCAGCGCGAGGCCCTTGCAACATCCCCAAATCCATGCGATTGCAGAAGGGGAGGAAAGGGAAATGTTGGGGGTGTGCCCACTGTTCAGGAGGCGTGACTCACTGCCAGGACTGGGGCTGCGCCCGCCTGCGCGATGAGGGTGGGTGGTAAGACTCAGGAGCACGGCGCCCCACCGGATTGCTTTCCGCCACGTGCTCGGATGGGGTGCGCTCTGCTGCCTCCTACCCGCAGGTTCTGGCTGTGTGATTCGAAACTCCATGAGAGGAGGGGAGTGTCTGGCTAGGTCTGTGAAGCTGGGGTGGCTCTTAAAGTCCATGTTTGTAGGAGCTAGCATTATAAAGTGCTCTGCTGTAAGATAAGACAATTATTAAAAATATGCCATTAAAAGCGCTTTAAAAGAATGCTGTCCTATGTGAAGTTCTTTTGAGGTCTGAGGGCTGCTTCTGTTGTGGGATTTTATTTTTACAAAGTGTTTGGCTAGTTTAATCTCCTATTAGGGAGAACTTTAAGCTAAAGAGATTGGCCACCTTTAAATCTGGCTGGGCCGTCGGTGACAGTGAATACTGAGCGCCCTTGAACTGTGTGTTTGGAGTCTAGGGGAAGGGGTTTGCAGGTGGTTCCACCCTCGGAGGAGCCCATCTGGAGCCCCTCGCCTTTCACAAGACCATAAAAGGCATCTTATTAGTGATGTGGAAAAGCAGCAGGCCTGGCTGAGGTTCATTTTGGAGAATAGAGTCGGAGAATGGCTGAGATGAAAATGGAGGAGCCTTGCTCCCTGGGGCCTGTGAGGGGTGGGGATGGCATGGGAGCATTTGTCTACGTTTTGACACTTGGCAGAGTCCTCAATGGAGAAGGAGTGGAAATAGTGTGAGAGGGCAGGGGCTGCGGCTGATTCACAGGTGCTTCTCTGTGCCTTCAGACCCCACGGGTCACCAACCAGGAAATAAGACTCTTGGCTTTTCTCGAATGGGGGAGCCCGCCAGGGCAACTGAGAAGGTGGTTCTTTTGAAGTTGGGCTAAATGCACGTATCACTCATAAACAAGTCTCCACCCAAACCTCCTGTGAAACATAAGCTTTACTTTGCAAGAGAAATCGGAATTTAGATATTAGTTTATTTTCCTGGCCAGTTATTGGAGAAATAACCCAGTCTGTAACTTTCAAGAATGACTGTAGGATGAGTGTAAACTTGCCTGAAAGTCCTTAACTGGGCAAGTTTTGAGGTAGATAGCACAGCTTCCTTCAGTTTGGCAATTAACATTACTAAGTGTCTTTTAAAAACTGATTTCTGGGGCTGGTGGTGTAGCTTAGTCTGTTTGCCTAGTATGTACACCCTGGGTTCCATCCCAGCACCAAAATCAAATAAAGTAAAATAAGAAAATAAAACTGACTTACCTGGGCCAGGTAATAACCGAACAGATTTCAAGAAGAAACAAAAGGATATATGGTTTAAGAGAAAAAACCCTCGAGACCACCTTGAGCTCTCAACCACGTAAGCTGCCAACCCCCACCCTAGGCGGCCACAATTGCCATTTGCATGAGTCCTCCTAAATTTGCTGACACTGAAAGAGCTGTGGTTGGGAGCAGGGGTAAGTCAGTGAGAAGGTCATGTAATTCATGACTTTTGTTTGGAATTACTACCTCAGTCAAGCAGCTAACTATTCATGCTCTGGAGAGGAAGAAGGGGAAATTATTTGGTCAGATATGAAATTCAGCCCAAACTCCAGCATGCATGTGTGAAGCTCTGTAGGGGTGGCCCTGCCTGCCACCTCAAATCTCATTATATCCCATTGGTATCCACTGCTCTGGATTTTCATTTTTCACCAGTGGCTTCTGATCGCACTACTATCTCTGCTGCTAGGGGGCTTGCCTTGAAGCAGCTAGCCTGATTTATGATCCTCAAATTGGGTGACTGAGTGATAAGAACATGATTATGAGGGGTAATTGTGCCTCACAAGAAATGTGGGAATAACTATAAATTACTGAAATGGTTATTTTGCACCTCCCCAAATTAGTACTAAATCTCAGTAATGCCTGCTTATTAAAAATGCATTAATGTAATTACCACTCTTTTGGGAACCCTAGAACCCCAAATAGTTGTATTTCTAGAGTGAAATGAATCTAGAGAAACTTTGAGGAAAATAATTGGCATATCAGGCTTCTTAGCTTTCAGTTTAAATAGCACAGATCCCATTCAAAGGCTTGCTAAGTTCACTTTTTTTGTTTTTTTAAGGACAATCCAGTCAAATTTGATTTTTGCATATCAGGAAATGCCAGCTTTGCACCCCTCCACACTTAAGGCCTGAATGACTAATTGCCAAGGGTTTGGGTAAATAGGCTGCCATGATGTTAATCACAGACTATAATTGACATATCCTTGCCCTTATGCCTTTCTCAGTCCCTGAGCCTGTGTAGATGTGGTGTGGACAAATGCAAGGCTGAGGGATGGAGTTCTTAGCTGGCTCTTTTCAGTCATTATTTGCAGCCCGCCTGTGTGGCCACACATAGCGTGTGTGTGTGTGTGTAAGAAATGCCCATATTCCCTAAGAAATCAACCTCAAACTCAAGTGATGGATGACATGTCTGCATTGCAAAACTGTTTGGGGGGGGGTAGCTGTGCTGGCTTGAAAGGGCTGTTCCAAGTGTTTGCAGAATGACTGCACTCCAAGTGGAATCCCCATTCCAGGTGCTTGGTTTCTAGTATTTTTTCTTCTCTCACAGGTGTAGCCTTCTGTGTTTTCTTCCTCCTTGTTGTTCTGTTTCCTAGCAACTTACTCAAACCTCCAGTACTTACGAGTTTGCAACCCACCAGCTCCACACCCATAATTCTATAGGGACTTAAAATATGTGTAGAAAACGGTGAAGCTTTTGGCTTGAGACTTCGAGTTGAGTGGGTGAGGTAGAGAAATGGAAGCAGTTTCCAGGCATATAGCTTCCCAGAAAACCAGTAGTCTAAATACTGCCTAAAATCTTTACCCCCAAATAATGGTGCCTTCGTGAGACATTTGGCATAGGAGGCACGTGGGAAGTTTAGCATGGAAAAAACAGTTGTGCACAAAAAAGCAGGGCCAAGGCAACAAGAAGCCTTCGTCTTGCTGATCTGGAAACAGGAATGCAAACCAAGCCCTTGGCTGGATTCATACATAACAATCACTGGTCCCATTGTAGAAGGACCCAAATTGGTCCCGATGTCGAGCTCTCGAGATTACTTACAGTGTAAGAATGCATAATCTGTAGACATGTAGTTAGCTTCATAATCCATAAAGGCAAATATTCCTGAGAATTCTCTTGGTGAACTTTCAGAGGCAGCACTCCCCCCCTTCCCAAGATTAATATCCAGCCTGCAGAGAAAAGTGATATTTGGCTTCAACTTTTAAAGGTATATTTTTAAAAATTAGGACCAACCAGGCCTATGTTTTTCTTCCAGGTGTTAGAGAATGTAGTACAAAGCATGGACTGTGAAGATTCTGGGATGGTGGTAGAAATGGAGTCCCTGGTTCAGAGATGCCCCACCTTTGCTGAGTGGCTGTGTCCTGACTCCTAGCTGCTTTCTGATCACTGCCTGGACCCCAGCAGCCCTGTGGCCCATATTTTTATGGTGTCAGTGACATCTATCACTGGTGCAGTGCCTGTGCAGGGAAGAAATTCCAAGGGAGGTTCCCAGTGGTTCAAAGGGGTGCATAAATAGTCAGACATTCAGAGTCCTTTACCAGCTCAGCCCAGTTTTTATGCACTTTTGGTAAATAAGTAGAAAGGCTTCTTGTTTGGGCTTGCTCTGTGTGAACCGGACCGTTGTGCTTGGCTGGCTTCTGGGTATTCTATCTATTAACCTCGCCACCCTTTTGTAACTGGTGCATTTAATTATCAGTGGGATGCCTTTCAAACAGGTAAGGGTAATGATGGGAAAGGGAGCAGGGGCCTCTCATTGAGAGTCTCAAATCTGGGATATGAGCTCTGGGGCCTCTTGGTGAGCCTTTGAGGTGGGCTTTGATGAGAAAATCGCCCTTTGTAACCAGACCGGACTCTATTGACATGTCAAGCTCGGCCGACTTGATTACTTTCTATGACTGGAGCCTTTGCTTGGATGTAGTCGGGTAGGGATGCAATAGAGTAGTCATCCTGTCTTCATCTCTTACCTTGCCCAAGCTCTGTGACACGTGAATTGTGTGTGCGAGTGTGTAGAAGTGTGCCCACACATGAACTCGCTGAATCCCTTTTTGTTTAACATGTTTTGTGACCGGAATATTTTATACCCTGGCCACCCAGACGCGGGCAGGACAATGGAGCTGGCCGAATTGACTGAAATGAGGATTACAGAGAAGAATGGGGCCTCTCCAAAAATACTGCTAATACAGGACAAGCGACAGGAAGCAACAGTTGAGTCAGCAGAGCCCAGGGCCCCCGACAGACCCAGGGGGCCGCCTGGCTGCGCACAATGGCCGTGTTGGCACGCGGGCATTCCCAGGACGTGCGTGCCTCGGGCGGGCCCGCCTGTCGCAGCAGCCTGGGGTTTTGGACGCCACACGCGTGCCGTTTGGATGGCGGTTTGTTTGTGTCCGTCAGCTTGGCAAGAGGGGAGGCGGCCGCTTCTCAGGGCTGGGTTTGGCTGCCACTGTTGCCAGGAAAAGGAAGCTCCCAGCTGCCAACACAATTACCTTTGTTTCTTACATCCCCCCTTCTTAATGTGGCAATTAAGTGCTTACCGCTTTGCCCAGTGCCAAGGTAACCACCGTGGAGTGGAGCAGGACACGGAGCACAGCCCTTGAGCAGCAGCCCGAGCGGAGGGTGGGAGGAGGCTCTGGTGACCTGGCCATGGGAGAGGACGCTGGTGGCCCTGGCAGGCCTTGGGGGCTTTGACGCCAGGACACTCCTCTAGGTAAAATTGCATGGAGAGCTCCCCACAAGCAATTTTGAAAACCAACCAGTCGTCTTGAATGCTGCAGGAGAATGGGAACCAGCCACGGTGTTGCCCAATGTCCTTGGGCTTAAAGCCGGGCCGAGGCAGAAATGACTCCCTTTGCAAATCCAGACTGATGCACTCTTAACTCGCCATCCATCCTCATGGCCCCAGACTGTCATTCTGGGGAAATGTAGGGAAAAAAGTGACTCTTCCTAGAAGTCTTAGTTTTAGAGTATTTGCTTTCTTGTTTTGGTATGAACTTGAGATTGAACACTTGCCTTTGAAGCCTTTTCTAAGCCCTCCTAGGACTAGAGAACTCTGCCTCTTCCGGGGGTCATATTCATTGTGGCATGGTACCTGCTTTGATGGCTTGAAGGTACACGTGGTCTGGTATCTCAGTGTCCAGATGTATATTCAGGGATGTACAAAGGTCAAGCGTAGGCCTGGGAAAAATTAAAGTTCCCTAGCAACTAATAATCATTGCTAAATTATCTTGATTGTTGATCTATGGTGTGGGGATGGAGTAGGAGGTTAAGAGTACCTCCTAATAGAAGCCTTGGAGGGAATCCTTTTTTCTTTTTTTTCTTTTTCTTTTTGGTACTTAGGATTGAATCCAGGGGCATTTTGCCTCTGAGCTACACCTGCAGCCCTTTTTATTTTTTGTTTTGAGACAGGGTTTTGCCGAGTTGCTGAGGCTGGCTTCAAACCTGTGCTCCTGTCTCAGCTTCCTAAGTACTGGGATTACAGGCGTGAACCCCTGTGCCTGGTGGAGGCTTGGGCACTCATGCCCCAGGAGACCTGTCCCAGAACTTTAATCCCTCAGAAAAGGTCCAGGCTTGGTGGCTGTTACTGCAGCCCCCCAACCACCCCCCATCCTGCCACCTCAGAAGGAAGGCAGTTGGTGGGAAATCCTCATGCCAGTCATGGAAAGCTGTGAGTGCCCTTCTCTTCCCTCCAGGGGTGGGGGTGTGGCCAGCAGCTCTGAGGTCAGCGTGAGCCCCGCAGACAGCTTTGTCCTTGTGAAAGACCTAAGGATGGCTTGTGCCTTCGTGTTTAAAAGGAGTCACAGCTGCCATGCCAGCTCCATCCCGAGGTACCTTCCCTGGCTGCAACATTTGTGGATATTATGTGTTTAGCGCTTGTGCAAGTCTGTCAAAACTCTTGGTATCAATGCATTTAATCAGAGGATTAATTACAGCAATATCGTTGAAGGGGAAGACGTGGGCCTCAACGTGACCAGTAAATGAAGGGCTTAATTATACAGAATCAGCCACACATCTGGCCTCGTTTCGACTTGGCTGCAGCCTCAAATCAGTAGAGAAATATAATTTCTTGCTGCTCATCAGGAAGAGTCCTGTAATTTGTAGGAAGTCCCAGGAAACTTAGAGGTTGTAAATAAGGTGTAACTTTCACTAATAAAATATTAACAACGACAACAATGTGTTTGGACCTACGGCCACCAAGCAGGAGAGGGCTGGGTATGTGCCCCGGCTTGCCCGGTTTTGCTTGCTTTTGTGAGCATTTTCCCACAGTTATCAGTGAACGAAATGGAATCCTACCCTGCTTTGAGTATGAAACATATTTCGGCTGAATTCCAAGGCAGGGTCTATCGCAAGATATTTTTATATTCAGAGACGACCTGCTGTGTCACTGTGAGAGGAGTGAGCTTGCCTTAAGTTATGAATGAACCCCCCCCCCCCCCGCCCCCTTCTCTCTTTTGCCTTTACCAGGAGGTCTCTTCTCTTGGCGGCAGCGTTTCTGGTGGCAGAGAGCTATTTAATCAACTACTGTTTCCAGTGTATTGGTTTCTGACAGTGGAAAGTAGCAGTGCATAAATGGGTTTAGGGTCTTTTTTTTTTTTCCCCTCCACCTGCTTTGAGTCTATTTCTCTAGTCCCCAGATAGGTTTATAGAAACCCTGGTGTTCTGTGGATTGACCTCAGTGGTAAATTGCAAATGAAGATTTGAGTCAAAGCGGGAATTTGCTAATAGCTTTGGGTTTGGGCTGGGGGTTAAGTTCTGAGATAAGCTTGGAAGATAAAAAGTGCCTTTAGTATAAGAGCTGGCACCTCGCCAGTATCCCGGGAATTTGTTTAGTTAGTAGACCAGATTATTCCTGGAATGTTAGATCCTATTGACAGATAAGTTCATCAATAAATATAACCCATGGGTGTGGGGTGATTTCTCCCTTTGTACTTTCTTCCCCAGTCTGCCCCCTCCCACCCGCCACCCAAGTTAGGTTGCCTTCTTTGTCTTAGAGGCTCTTTGCACCTACCCCCTCCTGCTTCCTAGAGTTACCTGATACTTGTGGGAGCTGGGATGGTCTCACAGACAGGGCTTTCAAAGGGGTTCTGAAAAGGAAAAGGGGGGCCTCCCTAGGGACTGCCCCACTAGGACCCAATGTGTAACCTTAGCAATACCTCATCGGCACAAATACCTGGGTAGGTTAGCTTAGAATAAATGGAGTGAGTGAGTGAGTGAGTGTGTGTGTGTGTGTGTGTGTTTTCTCATGCATTAGGGTTAGGGTTTGGAAAGTTCTGGGAAACTGTAAGCTAGTGCTCACACATAGGGAGGTGGCATTTCCTGATCAGGACTTTGGGCTGCCTGCACACATGATGACCCCAGTGGGCCCCTGCCTGATGAAGGCAGTCACCTGTCAACCTTGGGAGGGTGCAGAAGAGGGAAGGGGAGTTCGCCTGGATTTAAGCATCCAAGACCTCAGTGAACTGGCCGAGAGAATGTTCATTTGGGCCCTATGGTTTGGCCTGGTGGGGTGTGCAGGAAGTCTGACCTTGGAGGGCTGACCCTCTTTCTGAATCACTAAACTTGCTTCGCTTCTCTGTCTTGCAGAGGTCCTACACTTTGCTTGTGGAGGCGTGGCACTCCAGTAATGACACTGTTCGTAAGTATCACATCAGCAGACTCCTGTGTGTGTGTGCGTGTGTTGGGGGGACCTATAGTGCTTGGTGGACCTGTCCAAGTTGGGTCTGTTACCTTGGTGCTTGGGGAACTCTTGCTACCCCCTGCCATCTGCCTCTCCCCCCCCCCCCCCCCCAGTGCTAACCCCTTAGTGGAGTCTGCTTTAACTTCTCCGGGAACTTCAGTTTGGAATATTAAGTAGCCACAATAGACTCCCCATTAACTCAGCCCCTGAGAAAGGAACCTAGATTATCTCTGGAATAAAGATCTTAATGGTTTAACAACTTTAAAACCTTGTAGACGGCTACAGGATCAAAGTAGTGACTTTTTAAAAGTCCATTTAAACTTTAAGTGAGCGTTTAATCTCTCATCGGAAAGATAAAGCCATAAAGGTGGTGCTGGGCTCTGCCGAGCGACCTTGAATTTCACTTGGTGGGCAGGTGAGCGTTGAGCCTGTCTGAATTTCCCACACTGAGCACCACAAACCTTTCATTGAAGCAGAATTTCAGAGCCCCACAGCCGTGACCTGCCTTGTCCCCTGCTGAAAGATGGCTCTGTTTTCAGCACGGGTTGCTTTTCAGAACCACGAAGCGGTGGGTTTTGGTGGAGAAGCCATGGGTGTGCATTAGAATGGCAGCAGTCTGCTTTATCCAGTAGTCCTGCTCTTGAATTGTAACTTAACATGTTTTCCCTTGTGAGCCAAAAAGGCGAGTTCCCTTTTTGCCCATGGAGTCTGGGTTGTCAGAAAACTTGAGTCACACCAGAATCTCTTGGTCCATGTGTGAGGAGGAGCCCATCCAACTTCTTGCCTTTGCCCTCCGTTCTTGGAATGTCTGCTGCTGCTAACCCTTTCTGTGTTTCCACTGCTAATGATACTTTCTGCCCCTTTCTCGCTCTGTGAATCTGAGAGTGGTGCACGTGGGAGAGGGCTGGGGATGTGCTTGGTGGCAGCTCCCAGCATGGCTGGCTCTCGCTGCATCTCGCAGGGCCACAGACTCCTTGCTGAGCCCAGGTGCGCCCGAGGCTCCCAGCCATCGGGGGCACTCCCCTTGTTTTGGCATCTTCTGTCCAGCTGTGTGGATGTCATCCCTGCCTGGAGGGTCTGAGCTGTCCTCCCCGAGGGTACTTTTGTCCCACTGTGGAGAGTTTCTGTGTTGGGTGGTGGTAGGGGGGAGCTTTGCCAGTCGTGGCCGTGGCTGATGCCTGTTAAGGGTCATCGATACTTGTTTGTTCTCCCCTCCCACAAGTGTTGAGGATCGTGTGAACGTTATGTCACTGTGACCTGCTTACATTGCTAACTAAGCACTGAGGAGATGGGGGGGGGGCGCTTGGGCTCCTGGAATGTTCCGGTCCACACATGGTACTCTCCTACCTTGTAGCTGTTAAAGCAGTCCCTCTGGCTGAGCGGATGTCCTTGAGCTTGATCCGGCCTGTGATAAGAGCTGGGTCAGGACACTTCGGGAACACATGAAAGAACTGCAGCGTTCACAAATCCTCCCCTGGGCCTCCACAGCCCCACCGCTGCCCAGGGGGATCTTTGTTTCTAGGTAGCCTCATTTTGGGGTTCTGGGGTGCTTCATCTCTTACTGAGGGGTAATCAGTCCCTGGAGGGGAGGACAAGGAAGACTGGGGCGGGAGCGAAGTGCTTTCAGACCTCAACTTGTGCACAAGGTCATGGAATGCGAGTCACAGGCCTTTCAAACTCCATTGGCGAGCTCCCATGGAGAGGGGTGGTGGATTTCGTGGGTCTGTCCACTTCCCAGCGCAGCTTCACTTTTGTGATGCTTCCAAGTCACCTCAAATTCACAGTCGAAACCAAACTTGAAATCTCACCTTGCCAGACGCCGTCCCCTTCCTAGGGCCCTTTATGGGCAACAAGCTTCAATTTGAACACCCAGTGCCATAAACCAGAAATCTAGAAGGTGCTCTGAATACCCCCTCTCCTAGCAGCCATATCTGTTCCACATCCAAGTTCTGAAAATCTTATCTCCAACTCTTCACTTGAATCTTGCTACCTCCCACCATGTCCCTGCAGTACCCTAGAGCTCACACCTGACCTCTTTTTTTGGGGGGGGAGAGCATGACATTTGATTGTCATCCTGACTGCTAAAAGCCAACCTTGTTCTTGGGACAGTTCTTCCTGGAGCCCTGCAAAGCCCTGCATCGCCTGGCCTTGTCTTCCTGCTGGCTTTGACTTAAATACCGTGCCCTCATCCATAATAGCTATCTTAGCCATTCCCTAGCTGTTTTCATCCTCTAATGCATCACATTTTGCTCTGCCTCAGGACCTTTGCAAGTGCTGTATGTTGTGCCTGGAATGTGTTGCTCCTTGTTCCCTCCTCTGCCCGTCCCCAGTGGAATGTGTTGTACAAGGGCAGAGCTGGGGATGTTGAGGAATGCAGGTGGAATTGGCTGCCCATTGGTACCCAAGCAGGTTGCAAGCATCCTGGCATCGGATGTAAACTAAAGGCAGATCTGTAAGTTGGGGGCAGAATTCCTCCCCATATCAGCTCTGCAGTGAACTCTGATGAGCAGAGAGTCTGGGCCAGATGAAGCTCAGGTGCTGTTTGTATTTTCCAAGTGTGGCCCTCCTGCCGTCAGTTCTCCAAAACCATTTCTGTTATATGTCAAGACTATGGTACATGAGGGTCGAAATTTTTTTTCTCTGCGGGAGGAAGCGATTGTGCAGTAACGCTTCATTGATAGGTAAACATAAACCGGCATACCTGAGACCAGCTATTCCTGATAGCTCAGCCTTCTCTGCTAAGGCTCTCATCCGGGTTTTCCAGTTGGCATGGTCCCAGGGTTATGTTCATCCTGGTCTCTTGTTCTCTGCTTTTTGGCCTGAAAGGCTACTGTGGGTGCTTCATGGTGTACATCATTACACAGTTGAGGATCGCAGGGAGGCGTGGTGACATCCGGGTGTCGCAGGCTGGACTACTCAGTGTGTTACCCCAGGTGCACGCGCCATGTCTCAACGAAGACCTTGACGGGAAGTGGGGAGAGGTGGCAGCATAGAAGCAGCAGGCAGGAAACTTGCTCCCTCACCCAGATACTGGAGAGCATGTCGTGGGCATGCCAGCTCCCTGCCTGGGCAGATGTGAAATGATTTCTACAGCTGTTTGCCACACTGACCATCTTCATGGCATTTCCTGGAAATAGGTAGAAAGCACACTGAACCACTGCAGAATCGCACGTCATTCCGCACCCTTAGGATTGCCCTGGACACTTGTCTAAAGTGTTGTTGATACCAGCCTGAGAGAAGCTGGGTGCCTTTAGGCCATGGCTAGTATGTTGCAACGACTCCTTTATTAAGATCTTGTAACCACGTGGTAATAGCCCATTATGCCTCTTAACTGAACCAGCAGAACAAACAGGCAGTCAAAGGAGAGACATTTTTGTCATTCTTTGGTCTGTGTTTATTTGCAAAAGCCGGAGTGAGTGCGGCAGTGTGGTGCGTGCTGGGGTGTAAGTCTGCAGGTATGTGGACTTGTTGGAGGCTTGTTTTGCCCACACAGCAGTCGGAGAACCCCAGAGGGCGAACGCCGGGTGCGTTGGAAGTGAAGCGTGTGGATGAAGCCACCCAGGAGTTCCTCCCCTGGTCACCTACAGGGCTTGCATAGCTTCGTCAAGGAGCGCAGGCCCAGGGCCTAGGAAAACAGCCGTGTGGGTGTGTCAGAATCACAAAGGGCCTGGCGCGCTCCAAGGTGGCCTTGAATTTGACAAGGTGGTGAAGGGTTAGTGCTGGCAGGTTTAAGAAAACAAACACAGTACCAGGCTGGGTGCTGACTTAGTGCCCTGTTGCCTCTTCCTGTCCCTCCCCCGATGCCTAGCACTGGAGTCGAAGCTATTTTTGTACCTGTCTTCTCTCTAACTAGATTGTGAGGGACCTCAGGGCAGGGACCACTTCTGACTCCTCCTGAGAGCTTCTTGAACGCCTGGATTTTGCTCAGTAAGCATTCTCTCACTCGTGCTCGCTCTGGCTCCTCTCCATTCCTGGAGATTGAATCCAGCGGTGCTCTACCACTGAACTCTACAGCCCAGCCCTTTTTGTTTTGAGATGGGGTCTCTAAGTTGTCAAGGCTGGCCTTAAACTTGCCATCCTCCTGCCTTGGCCTCCCCAGTAGCTGGGATTACAGGTGTGTTCGAACCACTAAACATTCTTTAAGGAGAATTCATCCTTTAATGAATTTTTAAAAATTATTTTAAATGTTTTAACATTAAAAAACTCAATCTACTCCCATCTCTAAATTGAGATGAATTATTCTGTCTCCTGAGCAGAGAAAGGGAAAGTACATCAAGCTCATGATGTTGCTTGAAACACCAGCTTAAATGTGGCATGTTAGCAATTTCTCAGTTTTGTGGTCCTGGGGATTTTGAATCTAGAGCCTTGCACATGCTAGGCAAGCTCTCTGGTATTGAACAACATCCTTAGCCCTTTTAATTTTTAATTTTCAGTCAGGGTCTCACTAGGTTGCCTAGCCTGGATGTGAAATTGTGATCCTCCTGCCTTAGCCTCCCAAGTAGCTTGGATTATAGGCATGCATCACCATGACCACCAACTTTTTTTTTTTTTTAATTGTAACTCTGTTTACTCCTTGACTTTCATTGAAGGGTTTTGAAATAGACAAAACTTTTCTAAACAAGATATAGACCTTTAAAACTAGAATAGAGGAGATTGCTAACCTTTAATATAGTAAAATTTCTTCGAGAGGAACATTCCATAAAGGGCAGCCTTATGTAATATGTAAAGAACTTTTGCAAATCAGCATGGCCAGAAATATGATAGAGACTTTGGCAAAGTAGAGAAATGGGTTGCAGGGCACAGGAACAGATATGAATAGTTTGATAAGTACCTGAAAAGGGTGCTTACCATCACTTAAACTCCAATTAAAACAAGAGATACCTCTTATCAAAGATGAGAAAGTTTAGCAAATGGTATTGGCACTGCTGCTGGGAAACGCAGCTTCTGTTTGGGTACTGGTGGGAGTTGGAGGAGGTGGTCTGTGGAGAGGGCAGCTTGCTTGTGCACGTATCGATTCAGGACTTGTAGGCTGTTTCTTAATGCTGGAGCCGCATCTATGGACGATTATGCTTGACATATTCCTTGTGGCTTTAATAGCAAAGGGCCTAAACTTGAATGCCCATAGGTTAAGAACTAGGTAAATGATTTATGGTGTTTGTGGACAAGATATATAGCCATTAAGGAGGGGGAATAAGCAGTAATGGTGGTAGCCTCAGGGGAAGAGGTCCAACTTTTAATTTTTTGCTCATTTGTACAACTGTTTGAATTGTGTACCGTGTGTGTGTGTGTGTGTGTGTGTGTGTGTGTGTGTGTGTGTGTGTGTTGGTACTTTTTTAAATAGCCAAAATAACCAGGGCAGGAGGTCCTGATGTGAAAGAGTGATTAATCTTCTTTTGCCTCTAGAACCCGACAGCATTATTGAAAAGGCTTCTCACTCGGGCATGATAAACCCCAGCCGGCAGTGGCAGACACTGAAGCAGAACACGGGGGTCGCCCACTTTGAATATCAGATCCGTGTGACCTGTGATGACTACTACTATGGCTTCGGCTGCAATAAGTTCTGCCGGCCCAGAGATGACTTCTTTGGACACTACGCCTGTGACCAGAATGGCAACAAAACCTGTATGGAAGGCTGGATGGGCCCAGAGTGTAACAAAGGTATGTGGCTGCCTGCATGTGCAGGATGGGCCTGTGGCTTTGGGTGTCAAGTTCCCCTGCCCCCAGCAGTCAGGTGGCAGGCTGCGATCTCAGGAGGGGAGGGACTGTGCCTGTAATCTAGGACCTGAGCGTGAAGATGCTGAGTGTGGAAGATGCTGTTGGTGCCCCGGCAAGATCCCCTTTACCAGCTGGTGTCCCCATCCCCCAGCTGCTGGGAGTGTTGGCTGCTAACAGCTCACAGCTGCTCCTTCTCCCGGGAATTGTCCTTGGCCAGGCAGGAACCACTCGATGCCTGGGCCCTCCAGCTCACAGTGAGCGAGTGGCTGACAGAAGGGGACGAAGGCCAGCCCTTTTTGCCTTGACGCCTGTGGTAGGAGATTCACACTCCAGAGCTTCCCCTGGGATGGGCTGAAGCCAGACTCCAGCTGAGACCATATCGGAGCTCAGCTCCTCCCTCTCCCATCTGCCTCTCAGCCCTTCTCTCCTCTTCTACCTGAGTCTCCTTCTCTGGCTCCTCTTCTAAAGAACCCGGGGCCAAATGGCACTGAGTTGACCCAGTGGTCTCTGAGCAGATGATGCTAGAGGAAACGACAGCCCCAGGTTGAGTAGCTTTGCAGTGAGCTTTTACTGGGCACCCCTGGGGTCTACAGCATTGAGGGGAGGAGTGGGTGGTTAGCCCAAGCCTTCACACTCCTGGAGGATCAAGCCTACCCAGAGGAGTATAAGCTTTCAGAGTCCTGGCCCTTTTACTAGAATCCAGTGATTTAGTACTTAACAGTTATCCTTAAGGGATAATTCAAGTTAACCGTATACTGTCTCCTCATGAATAGTAATGTACTCTGCATACCTTATGTGATGATTAGATAAATTCTTGCACAATAAACTTAAAAAATGAATTTTTGGACGATGACTGTGGGATGGGACATGAGCTGGAGGAATTTATAACTGGAGACAAGTGTCCTATTTTTTTTCTTTTTCTTTCTGTGGTACTGGGAATGGAACCCAGGGACCTTCTACCTCTAGGCTACACCCCCAGACCCATTTTATTTTTTATTCAGAAACAGGGTCTCCCTAAGTTGCTGAGAGCCTCACTAAGTTGCTGAGGTTGGCTTCGAACCTGTGATCCTCCAGTCTCAGCCTCCCACGTACTGGGATTACAAGCATGCGCCACCACACCCAGCAGACAAGTCTTAATGGCCTGGGCAACATATCAAGACCCCATCTCAAAAAACCAAAGGGTGCTATTTCTGGAAATCAAATGAAAAAAAGAATTGATCAACATATTTTCAAAACAGCCATGTTTTAAATATCCGTAGCAATTAAACTCTCTAATGTTAGTATTTTTTTTAATGTCAGTTTAAACTTTTTCTTCCCTCCTTTCCTCCCTTCCTCCCTCCTTTCCTTGTGAGGATACTTTACACAAGTACCACTAGGTCTGGCCACCAGCTTAGGCTGTCAAATGAAGCGAGCCTGGTTGGCTCTGTGAGCCCCGTGGGACTTCTGCAGGCAGGCTTTTGTTGGGGGGCTTTAAGGCAGCTGATCGGGATGAGATGGGGAAGGATTATCTACACCTCTCTTTTTTCTGGTGGGGGTGGGTATGGACAGGATGGGAACTGACCAGGCAAGGTTTAAGGAGCAGGGTAGCTATTGTTGAGAGACTGGATGAAGGTCCCCTCCCCCATCGTTTGTCTGCATTTTGTCCCCACACAGTATCATGTTTTGAAGATCTACTCACAGGGCCTCGAAGTTTAGAGCTGGATTTGTTATTTGGCCCCTCCTATCTTCCTTTCCTCTCAATGGGCTTGATATGAGATCTCTTAAATTCGTGGATTTTGTAGGCTTAATGTACCGGGCAATTCTCATGACACTGGCATTGCAAGAAGTAGACAGTATGCTGACGCATCCTTCTGTTTGTTTGTTTCACAGCTATTTGCCGGCAGGGCTGTAGTCCCAAGCATGGATCTTGCAAACTCCCGGGTGACTGCAGGTAAATGATCTTTTGTGGTTCCCTTTTTCTTTTCAAAACTCCCTCCCTTTAGTGTAACACAGGGACTGATTTTATTGTGAACATGCTGCTTTTTTCTTTGGAGGATAAGAAAGCTTTAAAAATTCAGATAGGCACATCCGAAGCTTATTAAATTATACCAGCTGTCTGATGGAATGCACACACCACTTCCCTCTCAGAATAAAAAAAAAAATGAAAGAAAAGAAAAAACTTATGGGCATAGCCAGTGACTTCATGTATTAACTGTTCTGTAAATTGATGACACACTTTTGTAACCTTCCCTTAAAGTGCTAATGGACTAGATGAAGGGGCATGGCTTTGTTTCTTTGCATCTCCTCCTCCTCCCCAGTTACTCTCTGCCCTCCCCCACCTTTCCCATCAATAGGGAAAGTCCACCATTCTTTAGAATGGGATTAGTACAATCTCCTGGCCCCTTAGCAGGCGGGAGCTGGGCCGGTGCTGAGAGGTTAATGGCTGTGCTGGAATCTTGTCAGCTGAGCCTGATGAATGTAGACTTTTGCTGCTGGCCTTTGAAGTCTGTTCTTTTATGGTCCAGGAACAATGCAGAAGCCAAGTGGAGACCTACCCTGACCACTTTGCAGTAGGATTTTGGAGAGTTCTTGAAATATATATTACACCAATTTGGGAAAGGCTTGTTTCAGGAAATACTGTCCTGTTTAGTATTTTGGTAGCGCCTCATACTTGACACTTCCGCCTCCCAAATTTTAAGGATTAGCAGATTTAATGTGACACTAAATAGATCCTTTGGACCTGTCACCTTTGCTCCCAAAGCTGCTCTGACTTGAGCTTATGAAACAGTCTAAACCAGTGCACCTTAAGCAGACATGCTCCTCATTCCCTGGGGCTGGCACAGGCCCCAGTTTCTGCATTTCTATCAAGCTCTCCAGAGATGGTGCTACTGCTGGTGGGAACATATTTTGGGATTTGCTGCCCCTGAAGCTCAGTACTTAGGAGTTTAATTCCCAGAATTAATGAGGAAGCTGTTAAAAGTGCAGGTTCCTGGACTGCATCTCCTCCAGCTGAATTCCAGTTCCTTGGCATGGCCCTGGGAATCTACGTTTGACAAGCTGGTCGCATGATTTTTGCGGCTTAGTAAATTTTGAGGACTGCTGTTTTTTTTTTTTTTTTTTTTTTTTTGCGGTACTGGGGATTGAACTCAGGGGCATTTTACTTCCGAGCTACACCCCCAGCCCTATTTTTTATTCTTTATTTTGAAACTGAGTCTCACTAAGTTGCGGAGTGCCTCACTAGGTAGCTGAGGCTGGCTGCGAACCCAGATCCTCCGGTCTCAGCCTCCCGAATGCTGGGATTACAAGCGTGCGCCACCACGCCCGGCTAGGACTGCTGTTTTAAAGAGAGTTACCTGTAGGTTTTATCTTGATGGCTTCATATGTTCTCCCTTATAATGGAAACCCTGAACTTGAGACTGAAGTGGGAGGCAAGGCAGCTAGAAGGTAAGAGCAGGTTGTCCTGAAACAGTCTCTTCCTACTTTTCTGAAGTTTCTTTTCCAAAAGGCTAGGCATCCCATGGGTGGCAGCTGACTGTAGTATTTGACAGCATTGCTGTCAGATGCAAAGCAGAATCCACCTAGGTAACTCTCCCTAATTAAGGGTGTTCTGGAGAAAGTCAGAATGGCAGTGCTATTAGTGCCTGCCCCTGCTCAGATGAATATCAGCAAGGCCAAACTGAGATTTGTGCTACTGTCATCAGAATAAACACACTGCCTGCCGCGCAGCCCAGGGGAGGGCCCTCCCAGCCAGAACAACAAGCTTTGTTTCTAGAATTTAGCCCTTTCTCTTTCGAAGTCTCACCTCCCACTCCCTGCCCAGACATGCACCGATGCCCTTATTTACTTAAGGTGCAACTTTCCCACGCGGCATTTGCATAGTCTCCCAGCCCAGTTCCTTCTCCCTGCCTTGAAAGCAAATCAAAACAGAACCTTCCAGCTAAGGAAGTTCAGGTTGTGTCCTGCTCCAGAAATTGAGTTACCTGTAAGTTGTCTTTTGGATTGTGTAGTACAGTCTCCCTCCCCGCCCCGCTTCCATGAGAGAAAACTCCACTGGTTTTGTTGTTCCCAAGTAGACTTGGGTTCCCCCTTCCTGGGTGCATAGGCTTGCTTTATTGCAAGCCTGCCAATAATATCAAACTTAATTATGAATCATCATATGAGGAAAGTCACTTCAATTTCTCATGAGAATCTTAATCATATATTATTAAGCTGGGGTAACTTGGAGGATACCTCTTTTAGGGTCAGTATTTTTATTTGTTTTCTTTTGAAGTCACCCATGGCCTCCTGTGGTTGCTTTTTCATGCCTGGGGATTCAGCTCTCATTAATTAAGAGGTTAGATTGGGTCCTCAGCTGTCTCTCCTGCTTTTATTAGGCAAATTGAAGGGGTGTAGCCATCCTTAATTTGGAAGGATAAGGGAAGAAGCAAGAATATTGCTACTTCCCAGTCAATTCCTACATATTATCTCTCAGGCTAAGAGTATGGGCCTGACGGAATGGCTTCCCACACTCTACCTCCCACTAACTTGGGTGTCTGCTTTTTCAAAAATATTTCTACCAGATGACTTACTTTGTTCTTGTTTTATTCCTTTAAATAGTCACGTCATTTAGATTGAAGGTCTATTTTACATAAGCCAGAATGCTGTCTCTGATTAATTTCAAACCACACATTCAAGGGGCTCTTTTCTTTGTGTTTGAGTGTAGATGGCTTGTTTTCAGAAGTTAGGAAGTGGTTAGTCGGTATTCTCAGGGGTTAAGTGGATTCTCAGCCGTGGGTGATTAGCTATTAGCTAGATCCCTATAATTTTCCCATGACAAGGATTTGCTAGCTTGCCTCCAGCCCTCTGGAAACTGAAAACCTTTCCTTCTAGGGGGTGGAGGGAGGCGCTTGTTTTTCTGACTTACAGCTGAGCAGCTTACGGGCTGAGGGGTACTGACACTGGCTTTCCTAGGTCCTGTTCTCAAGTGAGTTTGCCTGACCCGTAGTCATTCCACCTTCCTGGGGTTAGCTGGTGGTGTTCCCCGCCCTCCCCTGTCCCTTTTGTTAAAGCTAGGGTTTTGAGAAGGTGGTTAAAGTTTCAGAAGCTTGAAACTCGAGGGGAGAGTGGTTGGAGACCCTGTCCTCTCTCCCACCCCAGGTGAAGGTTTATGTTTGTGTTTTTGTTTGGGGATCAAAGGCACCATTTGGCCTCAAAAGAGTCTGATGAATGAGGCACTTATAAAGGAAACTCAACTCCCCCCAAAACTAGATAAACTAAGTTGGCCTCTTTTTTTTTATTATTATTATTTGCAAAGTGAGAAATAACTAAATTAGCATGGGCAGTTACGGTAATGAGTCATAAATTATCTATGGAATTGGTTCCAAGTACTGTTGCTCCCTCCCCTTTCCTGCAAAAATGGGTTAAGAGATCCTGCCTTGGTCTTTGCCAAAGAAGGGTGCCCCTCTTCCCCCCCCCCCATCGGTTTGATTTTATTTAGCATCACGGTGGGGCACTTTCCTGCCATGCTCCGGTCTTGTGTTTCTGGAGACTGGGGTCGTGACTCGCTGCTGAGACAAAGCCTCAGCAGCATTTGTGAGGACTTTGCACAGCCATTGTCACCAGAGGGTCCTTTCCTTCTATGGTCTGTCCCCATGAAGCCTGGGATTGATTTATCCCATGCCCTCACCCTGGACTCCGTGGGAGCCTGAAGACAGGAGCGCTGTGGAGGGCACCCCGCTCTGGCCCCCCCCAAACAGCCATCTTTTTGTTGGGAGCCAGCTGGGAGGGGACCTAGATTCCACTGTGGAAATGTGTTTTTGTTTATTTTTTTTGCGGTACTGGGGATTGAACTCAGAGGCATTCTGCCTCCGAGCTACACCCCCAGCCCTATTTTTTATTCTTTATTTTGAAATCGAGTCTCACTAAGTTGCGGAGTGCCTTACTAGGTAGCTGAGGCTGGCCGCGAACCCAGATCCTCCGGTCTCAGCCTCCCAAATGCTGAGATTACAAGCGTGCGCCACCACGCCCTGCTGAAATGTTTGTTTATAAGAAGCCCCCAACAAGCCTACCATTTCTGACCCTCACAACACAAAACAAACAGCTCGGACTTTGCAGTCTACTGTTTCAACCACATGGATCCCTCTGGATGGTCATGAGGCTGAGTTGGGGGGTGTCTGTCTGTCTGCAGGTGCCAGTATGGCTGGCAGGGCCTGTACTGTGATAAGTGCATCCCACACCCGGGCTGCGTCCACGGCACCTGCAATGAGCCCTGGCAGTGCCTCTGCGAGACCAACTGGGGCGGTCAGCTCTGCGACAAGGGTACGTACCCCAGGGAGGAGACCCAGGCTGGATGTGCACCTTTCTTTTGGGAGGAGGGGTAATGACATCTTGGAATGGGACAGGAGTAAGTTGGTTTTTACTTCCTTTCTTTTCCACCCACCAGTAGTACTAGGGACCTTGAGTGTGCTAAGCAAGTACTTTACCGCTGGGCTACATCCCTGGCCCTATTTATCCTTCTGTGGGGGCTTTTATCCTGAATCTCTTTGAATTTGCCCTTAAGGCTGTGGATTTTTTTTTTTTTTTTTTTTTTTTTTTTTTTATGGTACTGGGGATTGAACTCAGGGGCATTCTATTGCCGAGCTATACCCCCAGCCTTATTTTTTATTCTTTATTTTGAAACAGGGTCTCCCTAAGTTGTGGAGTGCCTCACTAGGTAGCTGAGGCTGGCCACAAACCCGGATCCTCCCATCTCAGCCTCCCAAATGCTGGGATTTCAAGCGTGCGCCACCATGCCCGGCTTGTGGAACTGTTTTTATTTATCATTTTTTTAAGAGGAGTAGGCTATAACTGTGATGGGTTAGCGGTCTTCCCAGTCATCTCTTTGTGACTTTGGGGTCTTTTTTGGCAGATCTCAATTACTGTGGAACTCATCAGCCATGTCTCAATGGGGGAACTTGTAGCAACACAGGCCCTGACAAATACCAGTGTTCCTGCCCTGAGGGGTATTCAGGGCCCAACTGTGAAATTGGTAAGTGGTCCAAGCTGACTGAGATCCCTCGATTTTTCTCTACACTCGGCTTAAAAAAAAAATACACTTAAGGACACAAGACAAAAATAGCCTCCAAAGTTAAGATTTGCTATCCCAGACCTTCCATGGGTCTATGAAACTGACTGGCATAGGAGGCAGCATGAGAGGCCGTGACCCATAGCCTCGGGGCATACTGGAATGTGGCTGGAGACAGTTCATCCAGAAAGAGACTTCCTTCCCTAGACCCAGCAGGGTTACATCACACACTCCCTATTATTTTTTGAAACATGCTTAAGCTGGTGGCTAAGGAGGGGATGTGGTTGTAGGAGAGGGTGTAACATGGAGTGGTGTCCCTTGCTGACTGCTGTCCTGGTTTTTTGCAGCTGAGCATGCTTGCCTGTCTGATCCCTGCCACAACAGAGGCAGCTGCAGGGAGACCTCCCTGGGGTTTGAGTGCGAGTGTTCTCCAGGCTGGACTGGGCCCACATGTTCCACAAGTAAGTCCAGGTTTGGGCTGTCTGCTCTGGAGTGTCACTGTTGGCAGGAGATAACTGGGACTTGTCCATCCAATGTTAATCATTTAGTGAAATGTCAGTCTCAGTGGGAGATGGGGTGGGAGGGGGCGGTGGGTGCAGTCAGCAGTCTGGTGGAAGTCTCTTAGCACCCTGCCCTACCCGCCAAGGTGACACATGTATCTGTAACTGGCAGAAACTCTTAAGGAGTGGCTTGTTCCTTTGCATGTGTTCTCTGGAGCTCCATCTCCTCCAAAGCCTAGTTGTTTTAGCCATAGAGAAGCTGCCTGCAGAGGAGCTTGCCACCACTGGATTTTACCAGAGAGCCCCCTGGGCTTGCTGACAGACTTGGCCATACATCGGAACCACCAGATTTAAGCAGTCATAGTCATTGACCAGCTCCTGGAATTTTGAAGTGCAGGCAGGCCTGAAAACCTCCATCCTCTCAATCTGACAGCAGCATGGTTAGGATGTGGGTTCTGGGGTGACGGCCTGGGCTTACCGTGGGGCCCTCACCCATGCTCATGGGACTTTGGCAGGTCTTGTAACCTCCCGGTGCCCTATTTAAACAGAACAGTAGCAGTTCCCATCTCCAAGGACTGTCCTGAAGAGACAGGAGCAAATTCACAAAGTGTAGCATGTGCCATACACAAATTGAGATCTTTATAGTCCAATGCAGACACAGGATGGGGGGGGGTAGAATTGCGGTGTGTTTTTTGGGGGAAACCCTATACTCAAGTCGGAAGGATAGTTTTCCACTTGTAAAGAAGTTATTTTTCCATACCTCTTCTTGCGACTTCTGAGCCATGCTGAAGCTGTTTCTTTAAAAATCAAGATGAGGCTGGTACGGATGTCCTGTGTCACCACAGGGTTGAAGCTATGCGTGTACCCAGCTGTCTTTCTCTCCCCCGCTGCTTAGGGGGGGATTAGATGAACTGGGGCAGTGGAGGATTTAAAGCTAAAATCAAGGCTTCCGCCTTCTCATCACAACCCACTCGCCCTGCTGTAGCTTTACTTATAGCAGGTGTCTGGCTTTTAAGTGAAGGCCACTCCGGTGAGGGGGGTGGTGTTACATTATCTAATTGCCACGCGGATTGAAATTAAATTGCGCCCCCCCCTTCTCATTCTCATTGACCAGACATCGATGACTGTTCTCCAAATAACTGTTCCCACGGGGGCACCTGCCAGGACTTGGTGAACGGATTTAAGTGTGTGTGTCCACCCCAGTGGACTGGCAAGACGTGCCAGCTAGGTAAGGAAATTCTCGGGGCAGTGATTCCTGAACCAAGGTTGGCTTTGCTAATCAAAGCTGTGAAGAAAGACGAGCATGTGGCCGGCGGTGCGAGTTCACACTCCATCATACTAAGCAGTAATTTATTAGAGTCTCGCGGGCCTGGGAGAAATAACTTGCATGCAAATGGACTAGCTCTTTTAGGCCCTGTGGGAAAGTCGTGGGATTCCTTGAACCATGTCAATCGTCTGTCCGAGGAGCGTTCAGCTGGACTCCAAGCGGGAATGATCTCATGAGGAATGAGCTGTCTGCATTCTTTTTGCCACATTTAAATCCCAGCAACTAGATTGCCCTGGGTTTTGCACAGAAACGCCTGGTGGCTTTTTGCTATTCTGTTGGGGGCCAGTTGTTAACCAGCAGCCGGAAAGTTATCAATTAGCGCTCCTTATTGGGTAATGCCTGGGGAAAGGGCTCCATGCTCCAAATAGAGGGAGCCTAGTATTTCTTGTTTAGCTAGCTTGTTAAAACGTCTCATATTTCACCAACTCTGTTGGTGTGGCGTTTCTTTGGGGCAGGGGTGACTGGGGGGTAGAGCTCCTTTTCTTACTGCTCATCCCTGTGTCCTTTCAGATGCAAATGAGTGCGAGGCCAAACCTTGTGTAAATGCCAAATCCTGCAAGAATCTGATTGCAAGCTACTACTGTGATTGCCTTCCAGGCTGGATGGGCCAGAATTGTGACATAAGTGAGTGACAGTTTGAATTTTGATTTTCATGAAACTCACATGCTGAATGAGGGCTCTTGCTTCTACCATCCTCGGGCTCCAGTTCTAAGACTCTTGTCTTCATTTTGGGGGCTGGAGGTCGAACCCAGGATCCCTCTGTGCTAAGTAGAAGGAAAACCTTATAGCGGGAATGTTTTTGGAGAGGGAGTGGTCAGAGCAGAAGGAAAACATACAGTTTATTGGGTTCATTAGCTGCTAAAACTGGCCATATTCTGATAAGGTGGCTAAAACAATAATGTGAAGTTTCACTCCCGCAGTCTGGAAGAATTAAGGACTGGCCCCACCCCATGTAGTAACCTTATCTCACAGGAAGCACACAAAAAATCTGATATGAGACTTTTATCCATCCTGAGCCAAGAAGGCTTCAATGTAAAGTGCTTCTTTAATATGATGCCTTGTTTATTTTTCAGATATTAATGACTGCCTTGGCCAGTGTCAGAATGACGCCTCCTGTCGGGTACGTAAGTCTTTGCTCAACCAAAAACCTTGACATTTGACAACCAATCTTAAGATTTATGTGGTGCTGGGAGAACTGTCCCAGTGAGATTTAAAAGTGCAGGTGAAAAGTGAGTTCCTGCAAGTTTCACTCGGGCTCATGTTACCGCAGCCTCCTGAGAGTCACTGGAAAAGCTTGCACGAAGCCTAACCCATGTTAGGAGGCATCTGACTACTTTGGTGAATCAGCCGAACCACAGCAGTCAGATTAAACCATTAAAGCTCTGTGTTTGTGAAATATATAGGAAAAAAAAAAAGCATGTGTTTCTCCCCCCTTCTCCTCTTTTAGGATTTGGTTAATGGTTATCGCTGTATCTGTCCACCTGGCTATGCAGGCGATCACTGTGAGAGAGACATCGATGAATGTGCCAGCAACCCCTGTTTGAATGGGGGTCACTGTCAGAATGAAATCAACAAATTCCAGTGTCTGTGTCCCACTGGTTTCTCTGGAAACCTCTGTCAGGTGAGTGGAGGCAGAAACCTCAGATGGCCAAGTGTTTACAGCAGAGCTTCCACCTCCCCCTTTCTCCCTGCCTCAACTCTTGTCTGCGGTCTTGTGACATCTGTTAACATCCTGTTGACTCGGGAGTCTGTGCTAGGCAAATGCTGGTGGAAGGAGGTGCTGATAAATGATTCTCTTCTTGGTGCCTGTCTCTGGCTTTGTGTTTCATTTTGTTCCCCCCAGCTCCCCTCTCTCTCCCCCTCTGCCTTGTCTCTGTAAATGCTTACCTGGACCATGGCACTACCTAGGCCATAAAGATGAATTGTATACAGCATGTCTCCTCGTAGAAGTGGACCGAGGGGTCAGATTCCAGTGTCTGCTACCCCAGAGATGTGATCCGGACACCTCTGTTTGACTCCGGCCCCTCCCCCTCTTCTCTGCTCCTGGCACTTACAGCTGGACATTGATTATTGTGAGCCCAACCCCTGCCTGAACGGTGCCCAGTGCTTCAATCGTGCCAGCGACTACTTCTGCAAGTGCCCCGAGGACTACGAGGGCAAGAACTGCTCACACCTGAAAGACCACTGCCGCACTACGCCCTGTGAAGGTACCTCCTCCCCGGCACCTGGCTCTCTCCAGACCTTATCCGTCAGTCCCCATTCGCCACCCTCCCCATAATGCTCTTAGAAGTAACGTACAGGTGAGGCACTTATAGGTCAGAACGGCTTTATCTGATTGCATAGGGAAGCCAGGCCAGGTGGAAACGGTCTCTCAGGCTGCCGGTGGGAGAGCCACGTGGACCAGTAGCACAGGGGAGAGGATGAGAGCCATTTATCATCCAGTTCTGGGTGGGCTGGCCTGCGACACAGACAGATTGCTCAGAGCAGCACTGTGAGGAGAACTCTGCAGCAGTGGGGATGTTCTATATCTGCGCCAGGTTAAGGTAGCCACGGGCCACAGGTGACCATTGGGCAGTTCGAAGGTGACCAGTGCAGCCGGCAACGCTCTTAATTTTAGTTCATTTCAATATAGTCACATGTGGCTGATGGCTGCTTAAAGCTTCTATAAGTTTGTTCTTTAGCCTGGAGTAGGACAAGTGTAGGAAGCTGGGTGTGGTGGCCCACACCTGCAATCACAGTACTTTGGCAGGCTGAGACAGGAGGATTGCAAGTTCAAGGCCAGCCTCTGCAACTTAGCAAGACCCTGTTTCAAAATAAAAAATAAAAAGGGCAGGAGGTGTAGCTCAATGGTAGAGGGCCCCCCCTGGGTTCCATCCCTCGTGCCAAACAAAAATTAGTGGAATGGGAGGATCCCACAGGTATGTGGGCTTCTTGACCTCAGAGGAACAAAGTACTTTTAAAGAATTTTGTCTGCCTGAGTCTCAGCTTTGCCTATCACAGTGTGACAAGGTGCATTGTTGAGTCTTGGTCTCTACAGTGCCTTTTACTGTCTTACCCTCAATAGCCAAAGGGTGCCCGTCTCCAGGAAGGGAGGCGTGGCTTGAGTCCTTTGCTTAGGAACGCCCCGTCTGCGGGTCTTGGCTCTGATCTGACTGTGAACCTGTCTTCCAGTGATTGACAGCTGCACCGTGGCCATGGCTTCCAACGACACACCGGAAGGGGTGCGGTATATCTCCTCTAACGTCTGTGGTCCCCATGGGAAGTGCAAGAGTCAGTCGGGAGGCAAATTCACCTGTGACTGTAACCAAGGCTTCACGGGAACATACTGCCATGAAAGTAAGACCCCTCCCTGGGGAATGGGGTACGGTGCTCCCCACCCCCATCCCTGCCCAACTTGGGGAGCAATTGAGTGTGAATCTCTTGAATCAGAAACCAAATATGAAGAGACCTGTGAAGGTTTATCATGACATCTAGGATCTAAGGTTGAGGTTGTAGTCAATATATCAAATCATTTGGATGCCTCTGAGTTACCATGTCTGTTTTGGAAAGTTCTGGAATCTTACTAGTTTGAGTGGTCCCTCTTTTCTGTAGAGATTTCTTCCCTAGGCCCACCAAGTAACTTAAAATGTGAGGGCTTTAAATAAAATGAGTAAGTCAGGCGTGGTGGCCCATGCCTGTAATCCTAGTACTTGGGAAGCTGAGACAGGAGGATCCCAGGTTCAAGGACAGCCTCGGCAAGTAGTGGACTCTTACCAACCTAGTGAGACTCTGTTTCCAAATAAAAAAATAGGGCTGGGTGTGTAGCTCAGAAGTAGAATGCCTGCATTCAGAGTACTTGGGAGGCTGAGACAGGAGGATTGCAAGTTCAAGGCCAGTCCTGGGTTCAATCCCCAGTACCACAAATAAATACATAAATGAGTGAGGAGCCTCTGCTTGATAAGCCACCCATCTCGTTGGAGAAACAGTCCCGAGGGAGTCCTAGAGTACCGAGGCGCCAGGTATACTTTGCAGGAGGCAGCCGGGGAGACCTAGGACAGCACCTGCTCGCAGCCCGCCAGTTTTCCTTTTCCTCCTTTTACAGATATTAACGACTGTGAGAGCAACCCCTGTAAGAACGGGGGCACTTGCATCGACGGAGTCAACTCCTACAAGTGCATCTGCAGCGACGGCTGGGAGGGAGCCTGCTGCGAAGCCAGTGAGTGGCTGCTTCACGGGGTGGGAGGGGATCTCACTTTGACACGGGAAGTTCTTCTTTGTAATGGAGATCTCTGGAAGGATGACCCTGCAATTTCCATGGGACCGCATGTCCTGTGTCCCATTTGCATTTACGAATGCTGGTGACAGTGGGGAGGAACTTCTGCTGGGGAGCTATAGGATTAGATATTAAGATAGATAATTAAGATAAATATCCCTGCTTGAAAGGGATCTCTTCGACTTTAATCTCTGTCCATTTTGATTTTAATTTCCATGGGAATTCCAGAGGCTGCATCCTCTCTTGTGGCATGTGAAGTAACCTAGTGATTCCTAGGAAAGAGTGATTGTGTGGACGTTCAGCTGTTCCTGGGAGATGGGGAGTAGAAAGCAAGGGCTGGGTGTAGCTATAGGAAAGCTTAGCCTCCTGTGTGCCGTGAACCCTTCTAGAATCTTCTTCAGCTGAGTGTCTCCGCTTTGATTCCAGATATTAATGACTGCAGCCAGAACCCCTGCCACAACGGGGGCACCTGTCGAGACCTGGTCAACGACTTTTACTGCGACTGTAAAAATGGGTGGAAAGGAAAGACCTGCCACTCACGTGAGTGTTGACTGGCCCTGAGTCCTGCCTCTGTTTTCTGTGGGAGGGGCCTTCTGGGCTCACGCTGAGACGTTCTTCCCCTAGGTGACAGCCAGTGCGATGAGGCCACCTGCAACAACGGTGGCACGTGCTATGATGAGGGGGACGCGTTTAAATGCATGTGCCCTGGCGGCTGGGAAGGAACCACCTGTAACATAGGTAACTATCTGCCCCGTGTGGGATTTGCAGCGGGCAGGGAGCTTGTGGTCCTTCTCCTAGGTCTGCTTCTTGCCCCTCCAGACTGCCTCTGGATCCTCAGGGAGGGTGGTCTTGTCTGCTCTTGTTTTGTAGCCAGAAACAGTAGCTGCCTGCCCAACCCCTGCCATAACGGGGGTACCTGTGTGGTCAATGGCGAGTCCTTCACGTGTGTCTGCAAAGAAGGCTGGGAGGGGCCCATCTGCACTCAGAGTGAGTGTCCTCCCCTTTGAACTCTCCCAGGGCTGCTGGAGCGTATCCTGACACCCTTGGGGACTTGCAATCGAAACCAGAAGCAGCACTGTTTGATGTCTGCTTTTGTGTCACCTGGGTCTGTATTAATGACTTGATGGGCTGCAGCCCTGACCTGGGCATGAGAAAGTTGCCGAGGAGATAAGTGGAGACAGATGGCTGCTGGGTTCCCAGCGCTGGGTCTGACCGGCGGCCAGCCCCCTTCCATTCTCACACCCCCAGTCCCCTGCCAGGGCCTCTTCCTGTGTACATGTGTCCCACGGCAAACGAACCCCAGGGTGGTGCAGGCCTGGTTCCAATTTAGCAGAGGCTTTAAGCATATTTGGCTGGTGTTAACTTCAACTTTATCATTTGGGTATTAAGGAAATAAGTGTTTTTACTTAGGGCTCAGACTCCTTTCTCCGTTGAAGAGCTCGCTGTTAAGTTGTCTTTTCTTTGCAGATACCAACGACTGCAGCCCTCATCCCTGGTAAGTGACCGCCTTGTAAGCCGGCACTTGTCAGCTGTACTGTGCATGGGAATCTCCCGGGGTTCGGGTCTGGGAGGTCTGGGGTGCGGCTCTGCTTTTCTAACAAGCTCCCAGGTGGCGCCCGTCCTGCTGCTCTGTGGACCACACTTTAATTAGCCAGGCTGTATCTTCATTTAGAGCAGTGATTCTCCACCTTGGCTGCACGCAGGAATCACCTGGGGAACTTTTAAACGTCCCAAAGCCTAGGCTGCAATGGAGACCTAGGAAATTAGCCTCTCTCGGGGTGGGGCCCAGGCAATGGCTGGCGTGGCCGGGGGGGAGAGTCCAGTCTGTAACTGGTGTGGCTCCCTGTGATGGAAGGAGAGCTGGAGTCATCGACTGGGAGGCTGAGAAGTGGTCTTTGCTTCCTTTTTAGTTACAACAGTGGCACCTGTGTGGATGGGGACAACTGGTACCGGTGTGAGTGCGCCCCTGGCTTTGCGGGACCTGACTGCAGAATAAGTAAGGGGCGCCCGTCTGTTTTCCCAGTGGCTTTACTCCCTGTCCCACTCCTTAACCCGATTTTTTTTTTCTTCAAAAACAATTTGGGGAAGCTGGGCGCGGTGGCGCATGTTTGTAATCCCAGTAATTTGGGAGGCTGAGACAGGAGGATTATAGGTTAGAGGCCAGCCTCAGCAATTTAGTGAGACTCTCAACCTAGTGAGACCTTGTTTTAAAACAAAAAGGACTGAGGGTGTAGCTCAGCAGTAGAATGTCCCTGGGTTCAATCCCCAGTACCACACACACACACACACACACACACACACACACACACACACACACACACAAAAGGTGAGGGGCTGGGGATGTAGTGCAAAGTTAAAATGCCCCTGAGTTTAAAAAAAAAAAAGAGGGATGTAGCTCAATTTTAGAACACCCCAGAGTTAAAAAACAGGGCCACAGTTTCCATTAAGTACCCTGAAAAAGCAAGTAATCTCCTGCCTCCAGCTGGGATTGAGGGTGCTCTTGGCTGGGTCCTCCCAGGCACCTGCAAGTGGTTCCCTGGGTGGGGGTGGCGTGGCTTTCCTTGTTTCTGGGGAGAGTGCCAGCTACAGGATTTGTCCATTAAGCTCCACTGGGGCCCTGAGGAAAGCGTGTGCTTTTCCTTGTGACTAACATGAAGTTATGGGAACGCGGATGGGAACCCACAGCTACACTGGTGTAGGCTGAAGCTCACGCCAGTGCGGGGGCCTGGGGCTTCCACGGCTGGTCTGCAGTGGGGTTGATCAGGCCCCAGAGGAGTGATTCAAACAGAAAAGGGGGTTGCAGACAATGCAGTTTTGAGGAAGCTGAAAGTTTATTCTTTATTGTAAGCTTTCCGCCTCTTTTTTTAAAAACATGTCATTTCTTTTTACCAAAAAAAAAAAGTAAGTGTTGAATAATTTTTTAAAATTTTTGTTCTTGCCCCAAATTATTTGAAATTTCACTGGTGCTTGAGATCCCCAAATCTGGAATCAACGCAACTTCAACACTAGATGCAGATAGTTATATCATCTGTTTCATGCTTCTAAATTGTGTGGGCAAACTACAGCCTGGAGACCACATCTGGCCCACCATCTGTTTTTATAAAGTTTTATTGGCACATATTCACACTCATTTACTTATTGTCTGCTACTCATCACACAAAAGAAGGGAATAGTGATAGTGTGACTTGCAAAGCCTAAACTATTTTCTCTGCCCCTTTTTGGGAAAAAATTACAAGCTTTTCACTAGAAATTGTACTGTCAGAGAAGGAACTAAAGTAACGACTGCAGCCTCCGCAAATGGTTCTCAGCTGTTAGAAGTCAGGACAGTGGTGATCTGGAGGGGTTGGTGTCTGGTAGAGGCTTTCAGGAGATTAGTAATCTGTTTCTTTACTCATTCAGGTACTGGTTACATGAATGAAAATTCACGAAGTTTGTGATTAGGATTTGATTTTCTCTGTAAGAAACTCTGCCCCCACCCCACCCCGACTAGAGCCTAAACTTGAACTCCATTTCTCGTAGACATCAACGAATGCCAGTCTTCACCTTGTGCCTTTGGAGCAACCTGTGTGGATGAGATCAATGGCTACCGGTGTGTCTGTCCCCCGGGACACAGTGGAGCCAAGTGCCAGGAAGGTATGTGTGCCAGGCTCCCGCCGCCCCTGTGTCTTCCGGGGCGGCGCTCACGAGTGGGCGCTGTGTTAAGAGAAGGAGTTCACAGTGGGGCTGCCAGGGAAAGGAATCGGGAGGGGTCTTCCCAAAACAGAGGGTAGCTATTGGTTTTAGTCAGCTAATACCACAATCCTACTACGTAGCAAACCGCCTTGACACCCTCAGGGCTGCAGTAAGCCTTTCTTTTTGTTGCCGGTGGCATGCCAGGTGGGCTGAGTGGCAGTGCTGTGGGTTGGGGTACAGTTAACCAGCCGGAAGTTCTTGGGCATGTTCTTTTCATGGCATGTGGCAGGCACACAAGAGTCCAGGCTCAATGGTGAAAGAAAGCTCATTGAAAGGGTCTCTGGGAGCCAAGCCGGGCACGGCGGTGCACTCTTGTAATCCCAGTACTTGAGAGGCTGAGATGGGAGGATTGCAGGTTCATGGCCAGCCTCAGCTACTTAGTGAGGCCCTGTTTCAGAGATAAAAAGAATAAAAAAAATAGGGCTGGGGTGTAAACTCGGAGGTAGAATGCCCCTGGGTTCAATCCCCAGTGCCACAGAAAAGGGTCACACCCGCTGACATTGCATTAGCCAAACCGATCATGTGGCCGAGCGAAGCGTCGTCAGTGGGGGGAAGTACACGTGTCCTCGTGTGGGAGGAACTGTTACCACGTGGCAGAGGGCATGGGTGTGGCCATTTCCTAACAGGGAGTGAGCAACGAATTCAGAGCCATCATCTGGTCCGCTGAAAAACTTCTCACTGCCTCCACCTCTCAGTTTCAGGGAGACCTTGCGTCACCATGGGGAGCGTGATCCCTGACGGGGCCATGTGGGACGACGACTGTAACGCCTGCCAGTGCCTGAACGGACGCATCGCCTGCTCAAAGGTAGGCGTGAGGGCCGCTGGCTTCCTGGGTGCTCCGGCCTTGCGAGTGGACCTGCCCGCTAAGCTCCAGCTCCTGTCTTCTCTCTCTCTCCAGGTCTGGTGTGGCCCTCGACCTTGCCTGCTCCACAAAGGGCACAGTGAGTGTCCCAGCGGGCAGAACTGTATCCCCATCCTGGACGACCAGTGCTTCGTCCGGCCCTGCATCGGGGTGGGCGAGTGTCGCTCTTCCAGTCTCCAGCCAGTGAAAACCAAGTGCGCCCCCGACTCCTATTACCAGGAAAACTGTGCAAACATCACGTTCACCTTCAATAAAGAGATGATGTCACCGGTATGTAAGGACACCTTTAGCTAGGAATGGCTGTGTCTGCTGTTGCAAAGGAGTGTCACAAACTAGGATCTACTTCTCTTTAGCTTAAATTCCTGCCTTAACAGCAGAGGGAGGCTTGGATTTAGCCAGAGTTTGAAGAGAACATCAGACCTTTTTTCTTTTAGTATCTTATATGTGTCAATTTTTTTTTTTTAATCATTTTAGGGTCTAACCACAGAGCATATTTGCAGTGAATTGAGGAATTTGAATATCTTAAAGAATGTTTCTGCTGAATATTCAATCTACATAGCTTGTGAGCCTTCCCCTTCGGCAAACAACGAAATACACGTGGCCATCGTGAGTATAAGACCTACTCATTCTTTATTATTTGATTGCAAGGGAGTTAGACTTCAGATTCAGTCTCAGAATGGAGCAAATACATTGACAGAAAGCATCGCATATACGCGTTGTCGTGTACTTTTGAATAAAGGGTACTGTTGAGTGTCCCGAGTCAAGTCACAGTTGTTCCTTTTCCAGTCTGCTGAAGACATACGGGATGACGGTAACCCTATCAAGGAAATCACTGACAAAATAATAGACCTTGTTAGTAAACGTGATGGAAACAGCTCACTCATTGCTGCGGTTGCAGAAGTGAGAGTTCAGAGACGTCCTCTGAGGAACAGAACAGGTAGGTGTCAAGCGCGAACAGACCGTCCCTTTTCACGTCAAATCCATCTCGTCACACTATCCAGTAGAGCACTGCCAGGTGGGGAAATGCCCGAGAGCCCCCCAGCCCCCACCAGCCGACTGACCAAGGTCACGTGGTGTTCAGGTCCACCTGAATCTCTTTCCCCTCCAATAAGCCTCCCTGGCAGGCTCCCTGCAGAGCTGGTATCGTCTAGAATCTGCATCCATTGCAAAGCCCGAGGGCAGAGCACCACTGCGCCCTGAGCTGAAAACTGTACAAAGCCTGACTTGGCATTTTGGTGTCTTGGCAGTGCCTGACCTGAGCACTGTGGGGAACTGGTGATAGATGGCATGATTCTCGCCTGCAGGATGGCCAGACTCCCCCTTTTGAGCATCATTGTTCTAGTTTGGTGAGAAACGGGGCACAGAGACATTGGAGCTGTCCATGCTCAGATTGTGTTTCCGATAATTCTGAAAGCCAGCTTTGATCATGGGCAGCCTCAGTAGCTGTACTCTCCTGGACTTACCCAGACACCGGGCTCCCCGGGTGTAGTCAGAGACCGGAGGAGCTGCTACCCTGCCTGCTCTCTCTGGGAACATAAATGTCATGGTCTCCAAGGGCCCTGATCCCAGCAGTTGCTTATCAAGCTGTGTGAAGTGACAATATGCAATTGTGAAAAGGGATTCTCTGTATGGTGGTGCAGTGGTGCGCCCTCCTAGGGACTAAGGACGGGAGACACTCTTGGCATCCTTCTGTTCCTGTGGCGATGGCTTTTCAGGGGAAGTTGATTGTTTCTTGCCTTCCTTGCAGATTTCCTGGTTCCTTTGCTGAGCTCTGTCTTAACAGTGGCTTGGATCTGTTGCTTGGTGACGGCCTTCTACTGGTGCGTGCGGAAGCGGCGGAAGCCAAGCAGCCACACACGCGCGGCCTCTGAGGACAACACCACCAACAACGTGCGGGAACAGCTGAACCAGATCAAAAACCCCATTGAGAAGCACGGCGCCAACACGGTCCCCATCAAGGATTACGAGAACAAAAACTCCAAAATGTCTAAAATAAGGACACACAACTCTGAAGTGGAAGAGGATGACATGGATAAACACCAGCAGAAAGCCCGGTTTGCCAAACAGCCGGCGTACACGCTGGTAGACAGAGAGGAGAAGCCCCCCAACGGCACGCCGACAAAACACCCAAACTGGACAAACAAACAAGACAACAGAGACCTGGAGAGTGCCCAGAGCTTAAACCGAATGGAGTACATCGTATAGCAGACGGCAGGTGCGGCCGCCGCTAGGTAGAGGCTGAGGGCACCTGGGGCTTGTAGTTCTTTAAATGGTTGTGTCATTGGAGTCTGAGGCTGTTGTTGACTTAGAATTCCTGTGTTAATTTAAGTTTCGACAAGCTGGCTTACACTGGCAATGGTAGTTTCTGTGGTTGGCTGGGAAATCGAGCGCTGCATCTCACAGCTATGCAAAAACTAGCCCAAAGTGCCCCGGGACACGGTCCCCTGCACCGCGGATCCGGTCCCAGGACACTGCCCGGCCCTGGGCCTTGAGCTTCCACTTCTGCCAGATGTCCTAATGGTGATGCAGTCTTAGGATCATAGTTTTATTTATATTTATTGACTCTTGAGTTGTTTTTGTATATTGGTTTTATGATGACGTACAAATAGTTCTGTATTTGAAAGTGCCTTTGCAGCTCAGAACCACAGCAACTATCACAAATGAGTTTATTATTTATTTTTTTTATTGTATTTTTGTTGTTGGGGGAGGGGGGCCTTTGATGTCAGCAGTTGCTGGTAAAAATGAAGAATTTAAAGAGGAAAAATGTGTCAAAAGTAGAATTTTTGTATAGTTATGTAAATAATTCTTTTTTATTAATCACTGTGTATATTTGATTTATTAACTTAATAATCAAGAGCCTTAAAACATCATTCCTTTTTATTTATATGTACGTGTTTAGAACTGAAGGTTTTTGATAGCATTGTAAGTGTATGGCTTTTTTTTTTTTTGAACTTATTTTCTCATTATGTGTTGCTTATAAGCCAAAATTTAAGGTGTTTGAAGATAGTTTATCTTAAAGCGATAGAATGGGCTTCTGTGCCTGGGATTCTGGTGGGATTCTTTTGTACGACGTCAGCTGTTAAAACACCTTCTACAGAGCATCACTTTAAGACACGTTTTAAGGTCTGACCGAGGCAGTTTGAGAATTAGTCTAGAACAGGTTTTTTTTTTTTTTTCCTTTTTTTTTCTCTGCTTTAGACTTGAAAAGAGACAGGCAGGTGATCTGCTACAAAGCAGTTTAAGGGAACAAGTTGAGCTATGACTTAACGTAGCCAAAATGTGAGTGGTTGGATATCATTAAAAATACCAAATTAATTGTGTGAAGTTGGAAGCACACCAATCTTATTTTGTAAATTCTGATTTCTTTTCACCATTCATATGTAATTCTGAACCACTTGTAGATTTGATTTTTTTGTTATCTACTGCATTTAGGGAGTATTCTAATAAGCTAGTTGAATACTTGAACCGTAAAATGTCCAGTAAGATCACTGTTTAGATTTGCCATAGAGTACACTGCCTGCCTTAAGAGAGGAAATCAAAGTGCTATTACAAAGTTTAAGATCAAAAAAAGGCTTATAAGACAGAGTAGTCTTGTTGGTTCACCATTGAGACAGTGAAGATACTTTGTATTGTCCTGTTAGTGTTATATGAACATAAAAATGCATCTTTGATGTGTTGTTCCTGGCAATAAATTTTGAAAAGTAATATTTATTAAATTTTTTGTATGAAAATATGGAACGGTGTGGCCTCTTCTGAGCTAACGTGGTTCTGCCCGCTTTGTTGTGCGCCTCTGCGGCCCCAGGTCTCTGCTGGCCTGGGTACGATGGGCCATGTCTGACGGGCAGGGTGAAGCACTGAAAGGCTTTTCAACCACCAAACTCATCTGAAGTTCTCAAAAACCCTTTGGGCCGCTGTGAGGCTGGAGCTGTGGAAGCCCGGTGCCCTTGTTATTCAACAGCAAGTGTGAATACTGCTTGAATAAACACCACTGGATTAATGGCTTGTAGTGTGGAGGTGAATTGTTTGGGAGCACTTGGGGGAAATGCCCACCACACTAACGGGGCTTTAAACAGTTTGGAATTGGGGCTGAGGATAAAGAGGGCCATCTAATGCTTTCTCTCTTTTTTCCCCCCACTCTTGCTATTTTGATTAATACCAATGTCCTGTCACTGCAACAGACCACATCTCGGTGGCTTTTGTGCATGCCGCTTACCCGCTGGTATGGCTTCCTCACTGCAGAGTAGGTAGTAGTTGGAAGTTTCTGGAGTTGGGGCCCCTCTGTGCATCACCTTGGCCCAAGGAATGAGTTGGGCTGGCCTCCCTGTGCAGCCTGGGGGTGTCGGGTGTCTGGCCTCCCATGAGGTTCCAGGGTCGGGCAGTCCCTGAAGAGTTGTAATTGTCTCTGGCTGCCGGGGACTAGAGGCCGCCATGGAGTATTGGCAGGGGCCCTGCCTGCCCCCAGATTGTATGGGGGGAAAGCTTTGCCTGTGACTCCTCTAGTCAGGGATGAGCTGTGGTGACAGGCACGTGGATGGCTTCCAGCAGCTGTGTGGAGTCGCCAAGAATCCCTTGCTTCTGGTTAAGGAGCCAAAGCGTACCCTTCTCCTGACTGTCCCTCAACGCTGCAGCATCCAGACCCACCCAGCCACCTCTGGTTGTCATAGTACAACTCCAACTGGTGCCACGAACTTTGGAGGAAAGGTTTACGGGGTTTTCTTTTTTTCTTGGGAAACTTTCTCCTTTTTCTATCAGGTTAGGAAGATGGGAAGTTTGATAATGGATGCCTGGCTTTAAGTGTCCCCAGCTCTTTGTGCATGAGCAGAGACCATTGAGGGATTCAGAGTGTGACAGCCCTAAGAGTGGCCGACAGTGTGCCTTGGCTCATGAAGAGGCAGCCTAAAGGACCCGGACGGTCACACATCTAGATTCCCATGACATCTCCCAGCCTCGGTGTAGCAATAGTTCATCATTAATCTCTGCTGGCAGACAGCTGGTTTCTGCAAAGTAGGGTCAGAGGGAGGGAGAAGTACAGACCCTATAAGCCAGAAGCCAGTCCGGTTTAGCAGCACTTGATTCAAACACCATCTTGGCAATACCTTTTTCTGGTGGTTTGTAAACTTGAATTCTGCACGACCCCAGAATTCCTTGGGTAGCTGCCAACTGGTTTTGTGCCAAGAAAAAAAAAAAAAAAAAAATTAATGAGCCTTTGCAATTCTTCATTCCAGGAGAGAGGCGTTCTTGGGATTCACAAATGTTGTCTAAACTAGCCTTCTGTCTAACACTCTCCATGGGGGGAGGCCTCCTCTGGGCACAGCTCAAAGCCAGGGTGTGTGTGTGTTTGAACCCTGGGGCATTCCACCTCTGAGCTTTACTCCAAGCATTATTTTGAAACAGGGTCTCACCAAGTTGCTGAAGGCCTTGCTAAGTTGCTGAGGCTGGCCTTGAACCTATGATCTTCCTGTTTCAGCCTCCCACATATGGGATTACAGGTGTGCACTACCATGGCTGGCTTCAAAGCCAGCATCTTAAGAGAGAAAGAAGCAGGCAGTGGAGCCCTGGTTATTCTCGGGTCAGGAGCAGAAAGAAGGGACTCTGCCATTAGCACTCCCAGGAATATTCTCAGCCCTGTTTAAAAGGGCCCTGGAGGCAAAAGAATTTTCAGCTCAGAAAACTGGATAGCTAAAATTCTAGCATCAGAATATATTGTCAAATTCCAGGAAAGAACTAACGGAGCTGATGTTTTAGGATGGGAAACTGTCCTGTGATTCTAGACTTGTACAGTGTAGAATTGGAATAGAACATGATTTGTATGACTTGCAACCTGGTTTCTCTTTGGTGGACCAGGCCCATCAAAGTTGGGCTGCGAATCTGCTTTTTTTTTTTTTTTTTTTTTTTTGCGGAACTCAGGGGAATTCTACCTCCGAGCTATACCTTCAGCCCTATTTTTTATTCTTTATTTTGAAACAGGGTCTCACTAAGTTGCGGAATGCCTCACTAGGTAGCTGAGGCTGGCTGCAAACCCGGATCCTCTGGTCTCAGCTTCCCAAATGCTGGGATTACAAGCATGCACCACCATGCCCAGCTGTGAATCTGCATTTTAAATGAGCTCTCTCTCCCCTTTTTCCTCAGCTTTATGTACAGTAAAATTTGAGAACACCCTACTGAAGTACTAAAGTACATGCTCTTTATTAATTACAATGTTTTTCATCCTTGTTAAACTGAATGAAATAGCCTGGAAGCCAGTTTGTTGCTAAATTGCCACCTGACATCATTTTTAAGTAAAATAATTACACTGCCCCTTGAGCAAGTTGTGGTCTAAGTGCTTCATCTTTATTAGCTGATTGGAGGGGTCAGTGAGTCAAAGTTAACTTATTTAGTAGTATTTCTTAGGTAGCAAAGAGCCAGAAGAACCGGAGTGTGATTTCCCCATCTTTCTAAATGGCTTACACCTGTCTATCCCAAAGTCAGCAAGAGTGCCACTAAAATCCAGATGCCTTGAAAGAAAAAAAAGCAAAAAGTCCTACAGGCCTACAGGGGTTTGGACTTGGGCTGAGCAATGCTCTACCACTTCCGTTTCGTTTGAGAGTCTCTCTTGCTTCTACTGGGAATGAGAAACAGAAGTTCAGAGGTTCTTGGTCTGGGAAGACACAAGCTCATGGGTTATGGGAAGCCTCCTCCTGCTAATGTGTATTTATACTTTGTAAGCTCTGATTCATCCAAGCATTGGAACAGAAATCTGCTTCCTGAGGTTCTGTTTTTAAATAGATAGTTTGCAAAAACAACAATTCTTTTTCTTAACATTTTTTTTCCACCCCACAAGCAGCTAAACAGTCCTGCTCAAGCTATGTCAGTCTCCAACAATGCCAACAAACAGCTTGGTTATCTGAGGTAGGAGGGTGCCCCGGGCAGTTCTTTAGGGTTCTGGCCCCAGAAGTCTTAAAAACAAAGTTTAGAAACCATTAGGGCAATCTTGTTGCATCACTCTAACTCTGAGATATTTCTGAGTATATTAAAAATAACGAATTTTTCTTTGATAACAATGGCTTCCCACTGGTCATTAAAGGTAAGCGCGAGTGGGGAGGGGGTGCTTGCGGGGCTGCAGCGGTATGGTGCCCTGGTAGCTGAGGTCTCACCTAAACACCTGCATGGCATCCTCTGAGAGTCTGTCAAAAGGGCGCGGCTCCCTTGCTTTGGACATACATTCTACCTGTATTACTTGCTCTTGCATGCCGGGTACAACCTTGCTGGCATGGAATGTGTTTCTTTCAAGTCCAAGGCAGCTTTTACAAGTCTCAAATTATGTATCATTATGCATGGGTCCAGTATTAACCTGTGATATGCAAGTCAGGAAAATTAACTTGGAGAGTAAAGGCTCTTAAACCCAGCAAGAACCTTGAATGGAAGTTTGCCCGTGGCCTCCCCCAGCCCATCGGCTTGCAAATAGCCACACAGGGCACCCCAGGTCGGTCTGTCCACAGAGCAAAGAGGATGCCAGCAACATGAAAGTAACAGCTTTGTTTTAAAGAGAAACCCTCCTGGCAGGCGGGCGGGGCTCATCTGTGATCCGGAGGGAGACACATTTGCAGCTGGCTTCCTAATGACCATTCAGGCAACCAAGCCGATTGCCACCCCCTCCTCTGTTTTGCACCTGAAGAGTAAAAAGCGGCTTTGCTTCATCCTTGCTGAGATATGTGTAGCTGAAAAGCCTTCATCTCAAATTCCCTGAGTGAAAATGCAATCAGGCATCTCTCCCGTCAAAGGACCCAACTCCCACTAATTTCCTAGAAGGGGAAACTGAGGCCGAGGGGTTCAGAAATTTGTTCATATGGTTAGCAACAGTCAGGGCTAGGACGTGGGGCTCCTGCTTCCTAGGCTGCTGTGTTTTCTACCTGGAAATTTGCCAGGTTTATGCCCAGATCCTGCCAATGGTGAAGCGCTAGGAGATCAGCCCCAGACAAAAACAGAGGTACAGGCTCAAGGGAGGCTGCAGGGATCTGCCACAAAGACGGTGTCACTGATCTGAGCTAGCTTTTGCCTAGAAAGTGCCATCCTTTTAAATCGGGGAGCAAATAGGTATTTTCTGAATCAAAGGCAGATTAAGCCTCGTTCCTTTGTAGGTCCTTCCTTTGTTCTTGGGAAAGTGTCTGATTTCCTTTTTAGATTCGGCTTCATTGAATTAGAAAATGAATCGCAGGAAAAGGGGTTCAGAAAGGACCTCAACAGCTCCCCCTAGGAACTACGCCTCCCTGCACGCGAGCACACGTGCACACACACACTTCGTGGGCGTCTTCAGGACAGCAGGGCTGTGCTCAGGGTCTGAACGCCTCTGCAAGGGTCCCATCGAATGTCAGGCGATGGCAATTATGCCTGGGCCTCGTCCCACTTTCCCCAACCACACCCTCTTCTTCTGGCAGGCTCCTTCCAGGTTATCTCACACAAATCACCTGAGCATTTAACAATACTAAAATCCAAATTGTTGGAGTGTGACGAGGTTCCCACATCCGGTTGCAGCTGGGCCAGCACAGACATATCTGGAGGTTCCTGACACCCCAAAAGACTATTCCCCCATCTCCCCAGCATCGATGGATTAGATACCATTCCACAAGTATTGTTCAACCTGTTTGAGTGTCAGCGTAGGCCAGAGCTACAAAGACGTCTCCTCTGCACTGAGGCGCCCACCCCAAAATGACTTGGCAAAACCCCATTCCAGAGACAGAAACACCAACCATCCAAATCCAGGCCATGAACAAGTACACACCCTCCAGGGGCTTCCTCGGGCTTTGCAGTGATGTTTCTGGAACTATTTCTTCAGCAAATTCAAGGCATAATGCAGAGAGGAAGAGCACAGATGAGACACACTCTACAGGCTTGCACGAGGCCAAGGAAAAGCACCCGTTGGTAAAGGCAAGGAGAGGAAGGGCCGGGAGGGGAAGACCCCTGGCTTTGCCCACATCCATATCCCTTGTATCTCTTCCTCCTGTGAGCTCACAGCTTGGACAGTGCTGGATGCAGCACAGTTACAGGAAAGGTCCCGAACATTTCCCGAAGAGCACTCTGCCTCCGCGTGGGCTGGACCCATCCCGACTGCTACGCTCACCTTCTTGGTGTGCAAACCCACGTGGGAGGCTGAGCAGTCAAGAGCATACGCTTCGGAGCCAGACTTCTTTGCCTGCAGTCACAGCTCTTTCTTCCCCACACCTGGTTTGGAATTTTCTCTTACAGTAGCTTAATAACATAATTTCTGGGCTTGGGGTTGGACAGACCTGGATTCTGCAGACCCTGCTAATTTTCTAACTTGGCAAAGTTTCCAAAAATCTTTGTGCCTCAGTTTACTCATCTGTCACAGTGACAATGAATGTGCCTCATAGTTAGCATTCATGAAAAGGGTTGCAAGAGCTGGGTGTGGTGGTGCACACCTGTAATCCCAGTACTTGGAAGGCTGAGACAGGAGGATCACAGGTTTGAAGACAACCTTATCAACTTAGCAAGACTTTTTTTTTATTGATTGGTGCATTGTAATCATACATCTTTGTTAGGTACAAGCTGATAAAGGCATATATGCACACATTTCTCATTTAACCCCTTCCCTAATTCCCATCCCACTCCCTTGCCCTTCCTCCTTCTCAAATTCAGTTATGGAGGATCCTCAGACAAATGGGAATGAACCTACCATATGATCCAGTAATACCACTCCTGGATATCTACCCAAAAGAATGGAAACCAAACTATCGGACAGACGCATGTGTATCTATGTTTATAGCTGCACAATTCACAATTGCCAAACTATTGAAGCAGCCAAGATGTCCATCGACAGATGAATGGATTATAAAACTATGGGATATGTACACAATGGAATTTTACTCAGCCATAAAGAAGAACAAAATCATGTTCTTTGCAGGGAAATGGCTGCAACTGGAAAACATTATGTTAAATGAGATTAATCAGTCACAAAGGGTAAAAAAGCATATATTCTCCCTAATATGCGGATGCTAGGGAGAAGATGGGGCATAAGAGGGACTCCAGATGAAAAAGGAGAAACCCTAGATAAGCAAAGAAGTTGACTTAACTAAAGGTGATGGACGGGGTGGGGGCACCCTAATGCACATGATGTACTTTCACGAATATAGCAAGACTCTTGACAACCTAGTGAGACCCTGTTTCAAAACAAACAAACCAAAATAACTGGGGGTATAGCTAGAGATAGAATGCCCCTGGGATCAATCTGCAGTAACCCCCCTAAAAAAGGAAAAAGGGCTGCAAAAAAAGAAAGGATACTACTACTAGTATTGATCTAGGAGTCCCTTAAAAGATTAAGGAATTCAGCTAGCTCCAATGACAGTCTCCTTTCTTACCACTAAACTGGGCCTCTATCAAGAGAAGAGCTAAGGGCTTTTGGACCTAGACATAGGCAGAATTCTACAATGGCTCCCAAAGATTCCTGTCTCCTGGTTATTCAATCAGACACTAATCCAGGTTCTGCAATGAAGGGATTTTGTAGATGTAAAGTCCCAAATCAGTGGGTCTTAAAATATAGATTATCCAGGTGGGGCTGACCTAGTCACAGGAGTTTTTTGTTTGTTTGTTTGCATGTTTGTTTTTTAAAGTAGGGGGTTTTCTTTGGTCATAGAAGATGCCAGAAGATTCAAGGCATGAAAGAGATTCAAGGCAACAGAGGTTTCTCCATTAAAGAAACAGAGCGGAAGGGGTCAGATAAGAAATGTGTGCACATTTGTCTCTATCAATTAATACCTAACAAAGATGTATACATACAAAGCACGAACTATTACAATAAAAAAAAGAAAGAAAGAAAAAGAAAAAGAAAGAAACAGAGCAGCCTCGTGGAAAGGACGTGAGCATGACTTTTAGTACATCCCAGGCTGGCAGCCAGTGGACACGGGTGTCCTAGTGCTTCAGCTGCACAGAAGTGAATTTGGCTAACAATGCAAGGAAGCTTGGAAATAGTCCTTCTACCATGATGAGGAGGCTTTCTCCAGATGAAGAGGAAGCCTGGCCGACACCCGGGTTTTAGCCTTATGAGATCCTGAGCAAAGGACCTAGCTAAACAGTGTCATAAACCACAGATCTTGAATTTGTGTTGCATTAAACCACTAAGGTTATAGTAACGTGCTGCAGTGATAGAAACCAAATACAGGACTCTAACACAGGCGATCGGACCGCCCATGTCACATGTGGATGCTGCATGGGGCTGTGACCATACAAATCGTTGGCTCTTTCCATGATCAGTTCAGCACCTGCTACCAGTGTATCAAAAAAAGCTCACTGGAGACAAGCTGAACTGTAGGACTGTAAACAATCCTGGTGCTCAATTAAATTCCACAACAGCATGTGGTCTGCGGGTGTGGACAGCTGAGAATCAGTACACAGTTCTTGACTCTGTATCCCCCAGCCCGTTTTATAAAATTAGTGCTAAATGAGGCAAGCCCAGTGCCTCAGGCCAGTTTTCTATCCTTGTGAAGGTATATGATGATGTTGGACCCTCCCTTTCTCACCTGCCTGCCTGCTGCAGTACCAGGGATGGGGCGCAGGTCCTCCCACATGCTAGGCAAAGGTTCTGCCGCTGTGCTACAACTGCAGCTCTTGGCTCTGGTTTTCTTGATGAGCTTTTCAGCGGTTTGGGCATTTCCAAAATACTTTGTAAAGTCTTTTCCATGGGAGCCTCTCTCCTCGGCTGCATGGTGGCCATTTGTTCTGGACTAAATGTCGAGTCTAACTTTCTCTCCTACTGACCCTCTCTCCTAGATTTGCTCTCAGGCAGTGGGCAGCTGGCCGGGGCAGAGAGTTAAGGTTTTAGCTAGCTTTCCTAAAATATTATTAGGACCTGGAACTAGACATGACAAACATGCAAAACAAGAGCCAAAGTCCATTCTATGACCAGGGCCCAGAAGAGCATGAGATTTGGTAAACGATTCCCAGGAAAATACTATCTTCAAGGGAAATCAGGGCTACCTGCTGCAGAACATTCACAGATGGAGAGTCAGCTTGTCTTTGAGCCTTTATAGGTTTTAGGTGAGATCTAGAACATTCTCCCAACTAGAGATTCTTAGTATCAAAATAAGGACGCCAGCCACAGTACAGACCCCCTGCATCTCTGCATTGAGAGCTTGTTCCTCAAAATGCTTTTGGATTGATGGGGCACTTCTCACCTGGAAATGCTTTTCCAAATGCCGCAGATCTGCCCCTGTCATTTCCACGGTCTCCAGATGGTTACCATGCTGAGCAGAATGGCACTGGAGAAAGTCTCAGAAGGGAGCAATTTAAGGAGAATATACAAATAAAGCCATGCCGCTGTTTCACAAGCCTCTGGCATCCTTACAGGAAGGTTTTTCAGACTCCTCCTTCTGGGACACATCCCAGACGCCCAGCCCAGGCTCCCACATCCTGGCTGGAGGTCTCTCTGATTTAGCATTCCACCTTTTCCCTCTGACAACAGGAATGGAAGAGCTGGTATGACCCTTCCCAGGCACCCACAGAGGGTTTGGGAAAGAGCCCCCTGCATTCTTCTCACCAGCCAAGCATGAGAAGGAAACCGAAAGGGCCTTGAGAGCGCCTGGGCTTAGAAAAACTCTCTCAACCAGCCACCTGCCTCCTCCTGGAGCACGCAGAGCTACAGATCTATCCTCAAGTTCAAGGGGCAGGTGGAGAGAGGGTGTGAGGGAGGGAAAATAGGTGTGTGTGTGTGTGTGTGTGTGTGTGTGTGTGTGTGTGTGCGTGTGCGCGCATGCTTGCACGCGTGTAAGCACAGAGCAAGACTAGTAATAGAAGATCAGGCGAGAGGGCGTGGGAGACTGGGAACTCATTTATGAAAAGTCTTCTGCCCTAAAGCAAGTCAAACTCCCTGCTGAGGACTTGCTTTTTCTTCCTCCCTTTTGAGTCTTCTGGCTGAACTGACCTCCCCAGCAGAGGTCAGCGCGCGGCTCACCCTGCACACACTCGGCCTCTGGGGTTTGATCGCCTTAGAGGCCGAAGAGAAAAGTCTTTAGCTTGTTTCCAAGAGAAAAGCAGTAGTAAATCTTGTGAAGAAGTCGGTCTTTTTCTTTAAAAAAGTATATATGTACATATATATATACAGATATACATATATAATTTATATATATATACATATACATGCATGTTATGATAAAAATCTTTTGGGAACTGTGCACCAAACAAAAAGCAAGCATAGGAACTATACATCATAGGGCCCCCTCCCACAGCCCGATTCACCCCCTAAAATAAATCAGACTGGGTAATGAATGAGGTTTTAAGAAATGTAACTGAACTTAAAATACAAGGTCAGTATCTCATCCTAGGTAATCCTTCGGAGGATGAGAAATTCTCCTGATTTTCCCACAGGGTTATTTCAGATCTGCTTTCTGAGCCAAACTATTTTAAAAGCGTTCATTCTTCCACTGCGCTGCCAAATGCTAACTTGAGATTCACATGCACTTTTAGAGAGCCTATTAATGATATTAATGATCATGGATCAAAGGCAAACCCCAGAGGTTTATGTAAAAATTTCAGGCAATTATTTAGGTGCTTTAAAAACTCATCTTCCAAACGAGGGTAACTATTTCTCAGTGTTGGCAAGGACAAGCTGGGGAGGATCTAGAGCTGCAGAGCAAATGTAGAGGGGATCTTGGAAGAGAACAGAACACATCTCCTTGTGTGATTAAAATGTGACTGTTAGCTGACATTCCATGTCCTCCAAGCCTTTTTTACTCATTTTGTTGAAAGTAGAGACACTTGGAGTTTGCAGAAAACCCCCTCCTAGAGGATACTCAGCTCTTAGCAGACCCTGCCTCTTTTAATATCAGGTATTCACATGCACTTACATACACCACCATGCTTTAAAAATAGTTCTTAACCATGGCACACAAGAGAATCATTATTTGAGGGGCTTGAAAAATACACAGGCCCACTTTGGGGGATTGTGAGTGAACTAGAAGCTACCCAGTGATTCCAATGAGGCCAGTATAGACACTCGTTTTTAAATGGATAAAGTGATACATGGGAGCAGTATGTTTACCTCAGTACTCTTTGGTGCTGCAAGTGGCACTTACAATAACTTTACTTGACAGATGACGAATCGGAGGCCTGGGAGGCTAAGTGACTTGTCACAAAACCTCTAAAACCACTTCGTGGCAAGCAGCAGCCGGCATGGAGAGATTGCAGCTTGTTCGCACCACACTGTTATCCAGTCCCCGGCTCCCCAGTGTCAGGCAGGGCATCTTTCCTGTGGGTCAGGTCACGCCGTGAGACCCATGACAAGAATACCTGGCAGCATTCGGGAGGCTGAGACCGGAGGATCCGGGTTCGCGGCCAGCCTCAGCTACCTAGTGAGGCCCTCCGCAACTTAGTGAGACTCGGTTTCAAAATAAAGAATAAAAAATAGGGCTGGGGGTATAGCTTGGAGGTAGAATGAGTTCAATCCCCAGTACCACAAAAAAAAAAAAAAAAAAAAAAAAAAAAAAAAAAGAATACCTGGAAGGAATGGGCTTTGCTCCATTATCTGTAGTCATTCTGAGCCTTTCATGGACATTTATTTAAATGTGTTGTTCTAACCTAACATTGAAATGATTCTGTAAAGTCATGTATAGCACCAGAGAGATCTGGGATACTGAAATAAAAAGCAATGTAAAGAAGGAGTTTGCCCAGGACTTCATTAGTTCTGAACAAGGATGAGGTCCACTTAGAAAATGAATCCACTTGGGAAATGTCAAGATTCTCTGGAAAGGACTTAAGGTCAGTACTTTAACCCCTTGCAGAAGGTCTATCTTAGCTTACAGCTGGGAGCAGCAGTGGGAACAAATTCACATTGTAATAAGCACCCTAAAACCTCATGGGTCAATTAAATCTCAATGTGTCATACTTGGTTTTCCATATCTAAACCTTTAGGGTTAATGTCTTGACAACTTTAACAAAGTATTCAAAAGCTAAGACTTGCTTATAGAAGGAAAAAGCTTCATAAATGATTTAAAATAACATGTCCAGAAAAGGGCATTTTGGATATGTATTCTTTGGGGTTAATTCACTTGTTTTTGAAGAACAAAAGTGATTTTGGTAATTTTCTAAGACAATTTTCCAATCTTTATTCAAAAAACAGGAACATTTTCATCACATACATCACTTCATTTCCTAGACTTGAACAACTCTTTAAAGTATTTAAATGGATTAAGATAAAACAAATAAGAAGATAGGTTCAATAGGAAAATAGCTTTCCTGGTGATTATTGGCAATGTTTGGCTTCTGACTCAATTGAAGATGGTAAATTCACACCTGCAGGCACCTACACAGATGTTTTAGGTCCAAATGCATGGTTTTACTGATTTTTGCTTAAGAATCAAGATTTTTGGTAAGGAACAGTAATGGCAATTATAAGGTAGCATGTTATGTGGTGCTGTACTGCAAAATGAAACTTATGTGATATGATGAAATTCAAGTCCAGTACTGAGTAGTTCTAGATAATTAAAGGTAATTTCATCTAGTCAAGTCGCCTTTATTACACTGCATATTGACATATATTTGTTCCCTGGCTTGTTAAATAAATATAGAAACCAAATTAGAGGAAGTTCTGTAGATTTCTGAGAATTTAATCATACCCTGAAATTGTACTACCAATAATATATATGGTTAGACTTCTGCACTGAGTAATTACCTGAATTAACTTCATTTTACAATGCTTAATTTATTTTGTACTAAGGGAGGCTTTAAACTATTTAAGAGAAACCAGCTTAATTTTGATTTTTTACTTGCTCTAACATGTTTCAATTCATTAGTGTTTCAATACCAAGGAATGAACTCTCTTGTCTTGACAAACCAAGCATGGAAATTTCCTCATAAGAGAAAAGAAGAAATTAAGATGATTTCCATATTCAAGTCACAGCATGCTGAATAGAAAACTTTTGGATCTTAGAAAAGCTGCTGGTTGCCTCAGACGAGGGATATTCACTCGTTTTGTAGAAATACTACAATAGGGCCTGCCAAGGAGATCAAGGAAACCCGGAATGGCGACACTAATCCCAGACCATTCTCTTGGGCACAGAGGTTTCCTTCCCTTATGTGTCTGCCCTCCCCAAGCCTTTTCTGAAATCAAACCACTGATATGCACAACAATCCATGCTTAAATCTTAACATGATACCAAAAAGAAAACAAGTATGCTGTGATCCCATTGTTGTCCCCAAGATATACTTTGAGATATTTCATTCAGAGATAAGCTATGTTCTCCATAAATTAAAGGGAGTTTTTGTGAGTGTGTGTGTGTGCATGAGTGTGTGTGTCTTGTGTTATATTCCAGGGATCAAACCCAGGGCCTTGTGTGTGCAAAGTACCTTTTCCACCAGTGAGCTATACCCCCATGCCATGAGCTTTGCTTTTTGAAAAATGAAATAACTTTCCATACCCTTTACTATTACAATAAGGAATAAACAACAATGACAACAGGAGGCACTCATTTCTTTTTCCCCAGGAGTTTGCTCCTTTGCATTTAAGGAATCATATGCATATCTGGGTGGCTAAGAATACAAGACAGTAAGATAGTTGGGGAGTTCAAAGTTGGACTAATGGAATTAGATCAACATCTCCTCTAAGCAACAGAGCCACAAGGACATGAATATAAGTTTAATTTGGAGTGGTTGAAGGATTTGTTCTTTTTGATTACAAATATTGACAGGGTCTCAGACTTTCTGATGCCAAATTAGGATTATTAAGAAGACCAAAACACTGTTCTCAATACTAGAGAAACTTTCATAGCCCACCAAATAAGCATAAGAAAAACCTGGCATCCATTTCCCCTTCTGCACTTCCAAATATCCAAAGAATCACACAACTATTCAAGTAACAAGAGATCCAGGGGTGTTTCAGACATGTGGAAGGAAAATGCTTGAAGGCAAAATTCCTCAAACATATGCCACAGTGTAGGAGCTGAGAGCTGTTGATCCTGTTAAAATTCATCTACATGAAGACTGTGAGAAAGGTCACATCTATTTACAACCCAAAGGTGCTATCTTCCTTCTTAAATCACAATAATTGTTGTTTCCTCAAACATAACAAACACTAAAACCAAGACTTTTCTTGAAAGAAAATCATTGTTAGTACAAGTGTTTGCCTTAACCATCAAGCCCAGGTTAACTAATGAAATAAAAACTTTGTAATAAAAAACCTCTGGTAACTCCAGTTCAAATATCTCCTCCTAGTTCATAAGCAGAAAAGAGCTATTGTCCTAGTAGGACCATCTTTTTTTATTCTAGACCCTACCAAAAGGCTATTTCTTGGCCTATCTCCTGGGTTATTTGTGCCCTCCCTGTTTATAAACTGAGCTAGTAACTGTTTCTGTTTAAGAAGATTCAATGATGCACTGTGGTCTTATTTTCAGTAAAGAGCATACTCAGAATACTCTAAGAGTGGCAGCCACGATGGGCTACAGAAATCAATGTTTTGCCAATGTCTTGGGAGGTTTCCATTTGGAGTAGTTTACTGCATAAGCCAAATCAGCTCCACTGAGGTCAACTTTCTGTTGGGCTCCCTCTCTACCTACAGAATCCTTTGGTTGGGAATCAGCTGGGAGCAGGAAAACAAGCTAGGAGTGAAGAGGAAAGGACCTAGTGGGCAGAGCTATGTTTGGGGTGGGGCAGGGGGTGGCACCACAGGAAAGAGATAGGTCTCCAGGAAGAGTTTGAAATACATCTACATTCACAGCCAAGTGTTGTGTCCATGACTGAACTTCATGGCCCAAAATGGTGCCATGAAATACGGTTGCCTCTTGATGGGCTTCACTCTATATAAGCGGGGAAAACAGATACGGGGAAGGACAGAATGAGGTGGGAGAAACCATGAATTCATCTCAAGCATGAACCTACACTGTGCCTGTTTCTATATTCTTTTATTTTGTTGGGATTTTTCTGATATTTTAACACTTTGGTGAATATACTTGTTTTCTTTATTACTTGGGGGAGATGCTACTTCAAGGGACAACCTGGTGGTGAACAGGAAAAAGATACATTGGCAGCCTTTGAGTAAAGTTTCTTTCCTATGTTGGGATGAAATCGGGTGAATGTTTCATTTTATGTTTTATTAGAGACCAAAGCTTACTCAGTCCTTAGACTCCCATCTCGACTAAGTTAGAAGTAACAAAGTTCATAAGCCAATCATGAATATTTTTCTTCTCAAATGTATTTCCTGGATTGTGTTTCAAATGCCTTTTAGAGAACTGTTTCTCAGAAGCATCTGTAATTTTATTCTTGAAGGGGTCAACATGAATAACACTTCAGAGATTTCCTATTTTTTCCACTGACTGTAACCTTTTCCTATAGAAACCATTCAAAATTTTCAGAATCAAAAATTTCATCTTCTACCAGACAAGTGAGATCTAGATCTAGGTCTCTTCTAGGTTGACCTCATGGGATTCTTGTCTGTCCAGGTGCCATCATGAGGGCAGGCTTCGCAATCAAGAGGAAATTTAAAACGACCTGTAAAGCATTCGAAGTACGAAACTAGAAGCTCTAGCAACTGAGTCCCCCTTGGCTTCTGGTCTGTCCAGCACCTAACCAAAATCTTGGAGACTGGGAGAAGGGCAGGAAGAGGGACGTACCTGGACTACAAGTAAGAGCAAGCCTCTCCCACATTCCCCTAATGCTGGGATGAATTATCCTCAAACTTCTGGCAATTATAAGCCTAAGTAAGAGCTCCCTAGGTGCTGTGGCTGTCATACAGTAGAATCAGGGAATGAGGTGATTCATACAGTGAACCCAGGTATTTTAAAAGTTTGAGGGAGCGTAAGAGTGTACATACACACAGGTGGCCCCAGCTAATGAGCTGGAGGCCATGGTCCCGGGGCTGGAGGAAATAAACACTAGGGAGTCTCCAGTTAGTCCAGTGGTTTTTAAACTTGAGCATATTTAAGAATCACCCACTCTCTCATTCAGCAGGTCTAGGTGGAGCCCAATACCCACATTTTTAACATGTTTCCAGACATGCTGCCTCTGGACCACATGCTGAGAACCACTAGCCTATTCTTCACCTCCCCCCACCCCCACACAGGCGGAGGACAGGAGGATTAATCCTATGTCCCAGGAGGGACATGTCCCAGGAGGGACACAGTACTGGTTTCTCCATGCAGTCCTTGCACAAATGATCCCCCTGACAAGGCGGGTGGCTCTTCATCATTAAAATAATTTCAGAAGACAGCTATAAAATATGATGAGAAAGTAGCACTGTTGTTAGAACAAGCATGTAGCCTAGTGGGAAGTGGGGAGGGCCACAATGTGAAAGCTAACTCCAATGCAGATATGTACTTTTTATTTTAAAAAAATCATTCTGTCTAGGAAGCTGAGACCGGAAAATCAAAAGTTCAAGGTCAACCTCAGCAATTTAGCAAGACCCTGGGTCAAGATAAAATCAAAAGGCTGAGCTGGGTGTGGTAGCACAGGCTAGAATCCCAGTACTTGGGAGGTAGAGAGAAGAGGATTGCAGGTTTGAAGACAGCCTCAGAAGTAGTGAGACTTTCATCAACCTAGTGAGACTCTGTTTCAAAATAAAAATAAAATAGGGCTAGGGGTATAGCTCAAAGGTAGAATGCCTCTAGGTTCAATCTGAGTACCAAAAAAAAAATATATATATATATATAGCTCAATGGTAGCGTGCTTGCCTAGCATACGTGAGGCCCTAGGTTCAATTACCGAATTTGAAAAAAAAAAAATAATTATAATTAATTCTTTTTATGTCTCAGCATCTATACATGTGGCTCTCTGGATCACAGAGACACTATATCCTGAACTACGACTTTGCAATCCTTTGTAACTTCTTTCTTTTTTTGGATGGGCTGCCCTGAGTTGTAGATAATCTTCCAGTGTTTGTGGCTGAGCCAGTTTGCTGTGCCTGCCCTGGATTATGTTTTATAAGATGTCTGGAGGAGAGATTTTCCAAAACATGCAACTCTTCCTTAGACAGAGTTTTTGCCAAATCGTGTTTTAAAAGTAACCCCGGATCTGACAACTCTAAAGTTGGCAAAACATTGACAGCTGTGCTTTTTTCCACTATTATTTCTCCTGGGACTAATCGATCACTTCCAAGAGAAACTCTCTTGTGGTGGTCGAAGTCTTCCGTAGGGCCGCGGTTCCTGCGTTTCTGTTGTGTTTTGGCCGCTCGTGGACTTTGCTTTGGACTCGGTGATGCTGACTCACAGCTATAGACAGGGCTCCCGCTTAGAAGCCCCATCTTTAACCGCTCCCCAGGATGAGGTTTTTGCTGGCTGCTAGTGTCTTCTGGCTGAATCTGATTAACATTTTCCAGCTTTTGAACAGGAAGCCTCCAGTGGCTCTCGCCTGCCCTGATGCAATCCTTTGCTTGTCCCGTGGATTCTGGCAGGGGTCTGAAAGAGGCCTGACCATCGTCCCTTCTCTTCGCTACCTCTGTAATCACTGAGTCACTAGATGTTCCCACAATGCTCCTGCTGGTCTGCGATTCGCTCCCGACATTGCTTTTTGTTTCAGTTCTTTTCGCCCTAAAACACACAAAGATTTTATGCTGTGTAAAGCTGTAATGGCATGATTTCATCCAAATACCGCCCCCACCCAACCACCACATTTCCTTCACCTAAAAGAGGTGGCACGTGTTACCTTCCCAGCAAATCTAGAAAAAATCCCAAGTGTATGTTTAAATACAGATTGGATTAAGCAACAACCTCTACATTTTCCATTACACTAGGATACATTTTGATTTTTTGATCACTTGGATCAATTGGTCACTGATGGAGTCATGAAAGAGCTCTTCTTCTTCTTCTTCTTCTTTTTTTTTTTTTTGGTGCTAGGAATTGAACCCAAGGGTGTTCTACCTCCAAGCTATAACCCTGAGCCTATTTTATTTTTTATTTGGAAACAGGGTCTCACTAAGTTACAAATGGTCTCACTAAGTTGCTGGGCCTGGCTTTGAACATGCCATCCTCCTATCTCAGCCTCCCAAGTACTGGGATTACAGGGGTGTGTCACCATGCCGGGCTAGGAGTTCACATTTTTAACTAAGGCAAACAGGTTTTCATTTCAGATGTTAGGGACCAATACTGCCTATGTTTTTGATTTATTAATTTTTTTCTAGGAGTAGATGCTCATATATATACAAAGTTTATGCTGTGTGTGTGATCACGCATGTGCATGTACACAAATATGCACACAAACAATTTTTATTTGTGAGTAAAGAATAATCTGGAAGTTCTCTTAGGCCATTTCAAGGTATTACTCAAATATAATCACCATTTAGCTAGTGTCAGTCCTGTTCATCAACCAATCAACTAAGCTGGACTCAGTTAATAGAACTTGAAATGTTCTGGAAAAATTTTCAGACAGCCAGCATGAAAGGAAAGTACAATCGTGGCAGACAAGAGAGTGTCAATATGCTGTCTGTCTATTTATCTATCTAAACCCCTTTTCTATAGGACACAGAACAGATAAGGTAAAAAAATAACTTTGAGGGACAGGACAGAATTGCACAGGGAAAATTGAGACTAAAGACCTTAACTTTGATAAGAGGTTAATGTCAAGAAATTTGTGAATGGCCAGAAATTTCTTCAACAACCAAATTCAAAACAGTGAAGCTAGAATATTTATTCTGGTTAAGTTTTGGTGGAGACAAAGGTACATGTATATTTTCTTCATATTTTTCCTATTGCTATCAGGGGCACAAGGATTATTAGATTATTATTATGATATTAAAGTCAGACTAAGCATCTCAGAATAGGAATGTGTTTCTTAGATCTGTCTGCAGTCACCCTGAAAGTTATATGAAACACACCACCAGCAGGTGCTTTTCATCTTCAAAGAGCTTATAATTAATTACTCCTTGCAACACACCTATGAAGCAAGGACTCTATCCCAACTGTCCAGAGAGCAAGAAAAATAAGAGTCAGGAGGGTGGGAAGGGCAGGTATGTGATAAGGGCACGATCAGGCCAGAGAGGCTTTTGAGATCACGATCCACGCACTCTTATTTAATTCTAGACTTCACATTACCCAACCATACAAACAGTCAGTCAAAAAATGAAAAAAAAAAAAAATTAAACACTCTGGACCTACATTTCTTTCCGAGCATTTCTCTTGAGCTTTGCGTTGTGAGGAAGTGGACTCTCTGCACACTCAGCAAAATAATCAGACACTCCATGGAGAGCTCTTTCTGTCTACTCCAAAAGATAACAAAGGTTCAACCAGAAATCTATTAGCTGAACATGAGAGAAAACAGTCACACTCTGAATGCCCAGATGAACAGATTTATTTTTGTAAAGACTAAATGAAACTGCTTAGAATTATAGGCTATCGTAACATTTTTAGCTAGGACTTTCTGGTAAATTACTTCTTTTGGATTCTCACTCCACACATTTCATGCATTAATGTACCACGAACATGCAAGACTGTCATGTAAAGGATGTTGATTCCAAACTATCTGATAACTCTTGGCCAATACGATCAGCTGTTTGGCCCAAACTGTGACAAAAGCCCAGAATCCCTGAGCCACGCTACAGCATGTGAGAGATGACTGGGCGGCACTGTGGGCGGACCTTGGTTGCCTTAAGGATTCCCTGCATTTTCTGTATTTGCAAAAATAGAAATATGACCTTTGTAACCCTCAAGACTATTTTGAATTAATTTTTTCTTTTTTTAAAAAATTTTTTTGTGGTACTGGGGTTTGAACCCAGGAGCCTTCTACCTTTGAGCTACATTCCAAGCTCTATTTTATTTTTATTTTGAAACAGGGTCTTACTAAGTTCCAGACGGCCTCACTAAGTTGCTGAGGCTGGCCAGGAACCTGCAATTCTCTTGTCTCAGCCTCCCAAGTACCAGGGTTACAAGTGTGCACCACCATGTCTGGCTGAATTAAACCTTTGAATATTGGTGTCTTTAAAATGGAAGTTTGTCATTCTTGGCTCCTAATAAAAAAAGGAGTTTGTTTTTTTTTTCTTATTCTAACCACTGCCATGGTTTTATATAACTCATAGATTATCTGTTGATCTACTTTTTTACATATCCACGGAAGCAGCATAAGGATGTAATTATAAAATATAAAAATGACCCACGTCATGCTTGTGGATCTTGTCCTTTTGGTTCGCAAGTAGAAGATAATTCAAGCAAGGTGTTAACACCTCTCATTTTCTGGGACACTAAATATTCTTCTATATCAAATTCTAGAAAAATGTTGCTACCACAAATAACAATTTTGGTCAGTCATCAGAAGGTCCTTGCTTTATTTAGGTCTACGTGAGAATTAACAGTGATCGCCGCAGAGAAGCAGGTAGCTGGCAGTCGTTAGTTAGCATTCTGCCTGGGCAACCCCCAGGCCGATGTCATGGGCTTTCCCCAGTCACTGCCCGTGCCACTGAGTTACCAGAGAGAAGCCTTTCGTTCAAAGTCATATCCAGTTATAACCCAAGTCAGCTTTAATAGTTAGTAAACAGAGTATTACAGACTTTACCAGATTATATTGCATTCTGATATATTTCCCTTTGTGTTTTCTGTTTCCTAAAACTTACTAGTTGACCAAAAAAAAGAGCGATTTAAAAGTTAAACCGGAGAAAGACTGAAATGGGGGTAGTGTGTGTGTGGGGGGAAGATTGGGAGCAGAGGAGATTTATGTGTGAAACACTTCTAAACATGCCCTATAAGTACAGTAGATTTTCCCCTAATAACCACACCCTGTAAGTGCTGTATTTTCAGAGCTGAACAATTAACATAAGGAGCATGAGTCAGGCTTTGAACAGCTCTGTGGGAACCAGAGAGCCTTTTGCTATTAGGAATGATGTAAATTCCCCAAGGCTGGAAGAAGCCACAATGGAAGGCAGACAAGGTCATAAATAACAACAATGGATCTCGAGTATACCCCAGAAAGCGCGGTGCCAAGACAGTGACACTCGTCACATCTTAGATTTGACTCCATCTCTGCTTTTACTCATTTATTTTAAAAATTCAGCTTAAAGAGCACTATATATTTCCTCTGGGAACTTCAAAAACTTCTTTAAGACACAGAACAGTGGGCTCTCATCCCAAATTCCTCTGACAACAATGGGGGAAATGTCCTTGGAAGAAAAGGGACTACAGAAAAGGTGACAGAGTGACAGGAGGAAATGTCCAGTTCCAAAAATGCAAAACCTGTGACTTAGTAAAAAAAAAAAAAACAGGAAAAAGAAAGGAGGAAGAGTGAGGCACGGTGGATCTCTTGCTTACAAATTAAAACCACATTTGGCAATTTGTTGAAGGAGGCGTATTTACATTTGTATGAAGACTGGGTGGGCAGGAAAAAAAGATTAACCTCCTCCTTCAGCACTGGAACTGTCAGGTCTCATTAGCCATCTCTTATTCTTACATTTCTAGGGTCACTTTCCTTTGTCACTAAATCACAGCCTCTGCTCCCTTCCCCCCAACTATTCCTAAAAAAAAGAAAAAAAAAAAAAAAAAAAAAAAAAACAGCTATCACATCACCTGGGAATCCCCAAGGGATTCATCCTGATTATTAATGCTTCTCACATCTGGTATGGAAATGAAATCTGAGGCTTATCCAGAGGCAAACTCTAAGGTGCAAATATATGGTGCAAATATATAGTACGAGTGGAGGAGGTTGTGAGCGCCTCTAGGGCTTCCCTGGATGACACCACTGCTTTTTTGATCCTGAGTGAATAATGATACCATCATCTTCTGCAAGGAATGCAGGCAAACCCAACATATTCAAACAGGCTACCAGCTGGCCAGCTGAAGTCCAGAGCTAGCACCTGTGGAGGCTCAGGTATTTAAGAAATGGGTTATTCAAGAGGATCACTTGGGTCTTCAAAACTGATCCTTCACAACCTGGAAGCTAGCTAGCTCTTAATCTAGACCAAGGAATAAAATTCTGCAAGTAACACTCTTGGTATACTCCATTCCTGACCACCTTCCCAATCCTTAAACAACCTTCATTTGGTTTTAATTTTTGGTAATACTTTGAGGATTTTATATTTAAAATCTTTTTTAAGGGTATTAAAACCCTTCACAGGTAAAAAGAAGTAGGACAAGTCCACTGGCTCCGGAAGTCTGGCCTGGAGCGATTCCCTCCCTCAGCAACTTGCGCACCCCAGGCAGGCCCTAGAGCAAGGCCAGGCCTCTTCTCCGCTGCGGAGGCTGCTCTGGGGACCACTGGATGCACATCAAGGAGGAAGTGGGTCACAGCATATGCGCCCAAACATAGACACATACAGGGCAGGCTGAGCGGGCCAGTGTTTCAGTATGATGAGTGGTGACAGCACCCGCAGGCTGCCCAGGGGACCTGGCAAACATTTTCAATTCCTCAACAGAAAGGATAACAAAGAGGGTTCCCACCAAAATGAGCAGGGCAACTAAGCATTGTGAAAGGGCTGGTTTGAAATGTAGTTGGAAATGATGGCCAATGTTCAAGTCACAAGAGCACACTGAAACTGTGAGTAAACCTAGCAGCTTTCATCCAGGGACTTACTGCATCCTACTTTTGAACAAAACTTGTCGGATTAATGGGATATGAGGTGAGAAGCTGGCCTAAAACAACAAAGAAAGCACCTGATCTTGAGTTTCCAACCTCTTCACTGAGTCTGTAAAACCAGCCAGGGCTCCCATAGGGCAAAGACTGGCTGCCTTGGAGGCCGTGAGGGAATTCTTAAAAATGCAGATTCCCAAGACCCATCCCTGGAAGCTGACTCATGAGCTCTGGGGTGGGACTAGGAGATCTCAAATTAGGTTCTCAGGTAATTCAAATACTGCACTATGCATAAAAAAATATCAACCAGGGAAAGCAACCAAGAAACAAATGTCAACTGGTACACGGAAACAGTGTTTGGCAGAGTGTGACTGGGTGATACCAGGCGTCAAAATCACCTGGGGAGTTTGTTAAGAAGTTTTCTAAAGCTGCCCACAGAGGAGCATGCTTGTAATCCCAGTACTTGGGAGGCTGAGACAGGAGGATCACAGGTTTGCGACTAGCCTCAGCTACTTAGTGAAGCTCTCTGCAACTCAGTGAGACCCTCTTTCAAAAATAAAGAACAAAAAATATGGTTGGGGGTGTAGCTCAGAGGTAGAATGTCCCTGGATTCAATCCCCAGTACAAAAAAAAAAAAAAAAAAAAAAAAAAAATCTACTGCATGGGGGCCAGGATATGTAGATGATATGTAGATTTTAAGATCCCCCCCCCCCCTTGCCCCAGTGATTCTGATACTCAGCAGTTAGTGAACTTCTGCTCTAAAGGCCCATGGAATTGATAACGAAGCAGAATGATCCAATCGGGCTACACTGGACTCTGAATCAGGCAGAGCTTGGGGCCTCTGGGGAAAAGTACCTGGAGCCGCAGGGAGAGACCTTGTTTCATAGAGCCTCCATCAGTGAGGGAGGCAACAAACAAACAAACATACAGGGTGTCAGATGGTGACAATGCTAAGAGGAGGATGTGTAAAAGCCCAAGGGGTGTTATTTTGGATGTGATGGTCAGGCGACAAGGTGAGCTTTACGCAGGGACCAGAGTGAAGGAGGCACTCCATGAGTGAGGGGAAGGGCACTCAGGTGAGGACAGAGCGCATCTGAAGTGTGCCAGGACAGGAGAGCAAACCCAGGCAAGGGGCAGAGTGCAGGTGGGGCGTCTACTGCTGGTGGAAGGGGCCAATCTTGTATAGCTTTTGTAAAGATGGCAATATTTTATTGAATTGAGGAAGATGAATGCCCGTGGAAGGGTTTGGGAAGAAAACTGCAGTCTGAAAGGTTCATCTTGGGTGTCACAGAGGACCAATAATGGAGTTGGGGGATTAATAATGAGACACAGCAACGGTCCACTCAGAGATGAGGCAAGTGGTGGAGAGGAGTGGTTAGATTGGAAATACACTTTGAAGACTTAAAAGAATGTGCTAGTGGGTTGAATAAGAGGGTGAGGGGAAGAGGGAAGTCAAGGACGACTCCAACCTCTGTGTTTTCAGTAACCAAATGCATGAGAAGGTTGCCCTATGCCATTGTAGGGAACACCGGGGAGGGGCACGTTTGGGAAAATAGAAGGCAAATCAGTTTAAGGTGATGCTGTGGTTTGAGTGTGTCTCCTCCAAAACCAGGTGTTGCCAATGCACTAATATTAGGAGGCAGAGCCTTGAAGATGTGATTGAGCCATGAGGACTCCGCCTTGAGAAAAGGGTGTGACAGAGGAAGTTGGCTCCACTTGCCTCCAGCCTTCCTGTAGGTGAGGACTCAGTGCTCCTCCCCTCTGGAGATGCAGCAATAGATGCAACAACTTGGAAGGAGACCAGATCCTCATCAGACAGTGTGCTTGCTGGTGCCTTGATCTTGGATTTCCCAGTCTCCACAGTGGTGAGAAATACACTTTTGTTCTTTATAAATTACCCAGTGTCAGGCATCCTGCTATAGCAGCACCAACAGACTAACACAGGTATGTAGTAACAGTTCTCCTAGGTATCTAAGTGGAAGTGCTGAGCAGAAGGTTAAAGTGCAGGTTCCTGAAGAGGGAAATCGGAGTTGCAGATACAAAGCTAGGAAGTCCTTGCAGATGGTGTTTAAAGCCATCAGTGGGTCAGGATGCATTTTGATGAGATAAAGACACTGAGAAGATGAGGAAGATCCAGGAAAGGAGTAGCTGAGGGAACCACCAATGAGGAAAGGCAAATCAAGGTAAATTGAATCCCCAGAGGCAAGAGAAGAATAAAAGTGAAAAGTGAAATGTCAACAGAAGTGACAACTGTGTGGAATGCTGCTGAATGGGTATGAGTGAAAGCTGACCGCTAGGAGGAAGGTGACCTGACATAAGTTGGTTTTGGTGAAGTGCTGGGACCTAAGATAAGGTCAAGAGGGAAGTGGAGACATTATGGAGAACAGAACTCTCTGGTAGAAATATAATGTGAGCTGTACAAATAATTTAAAATTTTCTATGGCCTCATAAAAAAAGTAAGAGGAATCTGGTGAAATTAAATCTCAATTATACATCTTATTTAATATAGTATATAAAATAACATGTAATCAATATAAAGATGCTGAGATATTTTATACATTAGGACTATGAAGGTTGCTGTGTATATTATTATATGTAATTAATTAATTTGGTACTGGGAACTGAACTCAGTGGCATCCTATCTCTCAGCTATATACCCCTAGCCTTTTTATTTTGAAACAGGGTCTCACTAAGTTGCTGAGGTTGGCCTTGAACCTGTGATCCTCCTATTTTAGTCTCTCAAGTACTGGGATTATAGGCATATACCACTAGGCCTGGCTGCTGCTGTGTATTTACCATTTACAGTACATCACTTCTGACAAATCATATTTCAAATGTTCTACATACAGCCAATGTGACCAATGGCTAGCATGGTGGCCAGTGCAGGTGTAGACAAACTTGGGAAGAATTTTGCAGTAAGGAGAGCAGAGAAACATGGGCATTCACTAATGGAACACTCAATACAGCTTAGTGAGGCATAGCCTAGGGCCTGATGCTGCCGGCCAGGCACTGATCACATGGACAGACAGCGTGAGGAGGCAGCGCCGATGCCTTGCTGACACACACGGCCTCTACTGAGAAAGCCTTGTAGCTGGTTCTCCAATGCCTGCCTGCAGGCCCTGGGGAGTCAATATTAGTTGAGGTTGGAATTGGAGAGGCAGATCCTTGGGGCTGTGATATCAAGCCACTGGCCACTCCAAGAACCTTGTGGGTATACCAGCCATCTGGGCTCACAATGTCCACAAAGCCCACCTCCTGCTGTGTGGTCCCCTTAGTACCCTCATGGCCTGGGCTGAAAACCTGCATCAGGAGCTATTCCACCAAACTCAGGACTCCAAGATATCCTATGAAGCTGTCAAGGGAGGGAAAATGCTCTTTGGTACTATGAAGATATAGTCATGTGGAATGCTCAGTCCTTATAAGGCTTTTGAAAGCTGGTTATGTACATGTGTTTCTTCTGATTCTGTTTTAAACACTGCCCAATGAAAACAATTATTAATTCAAGCAGACAATTTAAAAAGTAGTCAATTAATAGAATTTACAGATCTCTGTGTCTGTCTTAGAGGACACTCAAAACATTGCTGTTTCTCAACTTCTCATGATCACAGCTGTTGAGAATGAAACTCCCAGAGTTGATGGACTCAGGAAGATGCAGAGCACAGAGGCGGTGAAGTGAAGTCCAGGACTTCGCACTCGTTGGCTTGTCCCAGGGCCAGTTTCTCCATCCACCAATGATTGGTTTCTCACCAACATTTCATTATCGTTTAGGAAATTTAAATGCAGTAAGGTATGTGGGGTGCACTTTGGAAACTGGAAAGTGCTGAACAAATTTTTTTGACATTATTGAAAAAGAAAACCTGATGCCTTCATAAACCACATGGAGTTTGTAAAAAAAAAAAAAAAAAAAAAAGCAAAGGATGCCTTACAATCCTGGAGAACTTACTGATTCCCAAAGTCCTTTTCCTGACATCTCATCTGGTCCTCGATGAGTACTCAGCAAGGAAGATATTGTCAGTATTTGACAGATGAAAAGAATGAGACCCACAAAAATAAGAAGTGCCTATGGCCACACAAGTAGTTTGGGGCAGAATGGGATCTGGGAGGCATCCCAGATGGCTCTCTCCACTGCCTGGTGGCCACACATCGCAGGCTACCATGGTCAGCAGTGAAGCCGTAGGAAGAGGACAGAACTGTGAGTCAGAAGTCCTTGGCTCCACTCCCCTCCTGGTCACTGTCTGGCTGAGAGATTTGGAAAACTGACTTATCTTCTCTGAGCATCAGTTTCCTCATCTATAAAAAAGGGATGAATATAATTATATCTCTGTAGTGGACACTCATTCATTTCATGGAAACAATACTTGGACTTTATTCTGAGGGAACAAATCCCCGAGCCTCATCCAATGTCCGTACATTTCAGGAGACCTTGTTTCCATACCCGACTCCAGGGGCAGGCCTGTGACTCAGTCCAGGTCAATCAGAGCTCAAAGAGGTGCATGAGCCACACTGTCCCAAGAAGAGGTCTGATCTCTTCTCCCCCAGAAGGTAAAGACCTAAGCTCCCAGGGCCAACCACCACAGAGAGGCTGAGAATGAAGCCGACACAGTGGAAGTCAGAGCCAAAAGTGGTGAGAAACTGTCTTAATGATATTTTCTGTGCCTCTGATCAAGCTCTACCTGAAGTCTAGACTTTCCAGGGACATGAGCCAAAAACCTTCCTTTTTTGCTAAGCCATTCTGAGTTGGCCTTCCTGTCCCCTGAAAATGAAAAGGTCCAAGACTGATACGATCTCTTCTCAGGTTTGCTGCACTGAATAAGTTATTGTATGTGACAGCCCTCTGCACTGGGCAAACAATTAAAGCCTTTTGAAAACAATAAAATCAGAGTAAAAGTATAATATATTAGCTTATTTAGGCGGCACATAATATTAAAGCATAAAAGTGGAATTACCTTCAATTCTTTATGACTTGATTACCATAAGGCAAAAAAAAGTGGCTCTCATACTTTTGTGTGATGCCTAATAATTTTCAGGAGCATCAGCCTTCTGAAATGTGACAAGCATGAACACAAGAACAATCACAATCTGAGACCACAAAGCAACACGGCTGTGCAGTGAAGAAGTCTATGTCTTCAAAATGAGGACGAAGTCTTTGCTTCCCAAATTCCACATCTAATACTTTCTTTCATTATTTGATAAGTAAAGAAAGTGCAAAGGCAAAAAGAAGTGGCATAGAATCATAACAGACAGTTAATAGAAAGGAGAGATACATCCGAGTACATGTCAATTGACTTGAAGGAACTGAAGCAAAGGAGGGCGCACCTGGTGAATCCCCCTGGACTGAAGTCGATTCTCTACAGACCACACTGGTGGAGGGGACATGTGTCATGGAGATGCCACTGGAAAAGCACTGGGTCCAGGGACCAGCACCTGGCAAATGGGTCTGTGTGAGATGCCCGTGATGCCGATGTGACCTTCCTCATTTGAGACAGTAAAAAAGTGATGCACTATGAGGCCAAGTCATCGGCCAGATCTCACAGGGAAAGGCAAGTCTGTCGCTCCAACATGTCTCTGACCCCTGCTCCCTCCTCCGAGTACGAGGACTTCACTTCTCTGCCTTCCCATGAAAGGACGGGTCTGGAAGGATGCTGCCACTTCAGTTTTATTCTTTAAAATAATTTTTTAGAGTTTTCTTTCCTTTAGAATTGATGACTATGAAACACTTGTATATACATCAAAGAAAGCACCAGTAAGTAGTTGCAAAGAATATTACCTTAAAACTGAAATCAGTGAAAAAAAAATGAAGGAAGTTATTTTGCAGGAAGTACACATTTCACAGGGATTTTCCAGTTTGCATTCACCTACCCTGAAGAATCTAAAAATAAATTCTAATCAAATTTAGTCCCCATTACTGAGTCTCTGTGAAAGGCAAGTGTGACAAAACTTGGACATTTTGGACCAGGGCTTAACATGGTGGGGAGGGGGGAGGTATCATATACCATTCTGAGAGCTGGATGAAAGCCATTTAACTTGGACTAGAAAAACATAAAAATACACATTTTTAAAAATTTTCAGGAAATTAATGAATCATAGGTTAACAACCCCTGATTTAAAAGTAGAAGAGAAACATCTGTGGCAAATAGAAATTTGATGGGAATTACCCCAGGAAGAGCTGGCCTACCTTTGGGGGTCACCTTGTTATAAGTACCTCCCCTGCTAGAGGCTTCTATGGCTGAAGAACAGCAGTACCTACCGCAAGGTAGCCAGTCCTTTGTTCAGGGTGCTGATCTCTCCCAGTGTCTCGCTGGGCTGAACACGTGGGCCTGGCCAGGATGGGAGAGGAAAGAGGCCAAGGCCGGCGTGATGTAGTCCAGGCGTGAAGGTAGGGGGGCTGGCCAGAAGGGGGCTCCCAGTAGCCCTGGACACTGGTGGGAAAGAGGCACAAGGCCAGAGAGAAGACATCACAGATGACTGTCTGCTCAGAGTTGGCCCCCTGCCCAGGGATGTGGAAGGAATCGCTCTTGCTATTTTCCTTGAACGTAGACAGTCAAGCCCCTTCTTTCCAAGACTCACAGCTCATGATAGCAACAGCTTTTGTGAACTTGTCTGGGAACCACATCCCCATCATGACATCGTTTCCTTGGGAAAGTGAGTACTGAATTCTAAATCATCTGTTTGCTAATGAACTTTCCAAACATAATCCCCTTACACGTTGAACTCCACGTGTGCCATCGCTGTGGGTGTTCTGAGGAGCATGCGCTCTTAGGAACGGGGGCCTGAGAAGTCAGCTGTCTCCCAACTCCTATTACCTTAGAGAAATGACCGGTCTTTCCTCCAAGGCCGTATCTCAACAGGAGTCTCCTGGCAGCCACTGGAAATCTAAGGTGCTTAGCTGGGTGGTCCTAAGCTGCCTCTCCCTCTCCTGGACATTAGTTAACAGTGCTCCCACCACTGGCTATGTGGGGGCTTACCTCCTCACTTTTTGGTATTTCAGTTTTTATAGTTGCAAAACGAAGCTGAGCTGACAAGTAGAAACAAAAAGAAATGAGGGTGCTGAGCGTCTTGGGAAAATAATACATGCAGACATGGATATTACCAGGGATTTTTCTCATTTCAAGCAGGGAGGTGAAGATGTTTAGCAGTCTGCTCATCTGGTGTTAATGGCATTTAAGTTAACTCTTCTTTGGGGAAAAAGGAAAATGATGCTGATAATTAATACTCATAAGTGCTTGAGAGTGTATACGCCATTTTGGTATTTATTATTTCACTTGATTGTTAGGAAAACTTGGAAAGGCTTACATGGCAGGGGCCACTTTTACCTCTGCTTAACAAGTCAGGGGACTGATGTTCCGAGAAGCCAAATGATGTGTCTGAGGTCCTCGAGTTAGTGAGCAAGCCAGTGGTCAAAGCCAGGTCCTTACCGATTAGCACTGATACCTTTTCTTCATGTTCCACTCCACTCCGTGTTTTTCCTAATTAAACCTATGGTGAAAGTGTCATATAGGAGACATTATAGGTCTATTCACATAGAAAGGGGCATTATGGGAAAGAAAAGCGTAAAGGGTTAGAGATATATCCTGTTCTAACTTATCCTATCCACTGAATCTATTTATCCCATCCTAGTCTAATTCAGTAAAGGGCAGGTTCTCTTGGGAGAGGGGAGATGGAACATAAAATAGCTTATTCATAAATACTGTTGGCTTTAGCCATTCAGAATCGTATAATTAGGAAAGGGGAACAAAATCTTAGGTCATTGTAACAAATATGCAAAGCACACTCAATCTTTAAATGTTTGTTCTTATCTTCTGTGTCATATTCTAGAAAAACTGACCAATAAGTACTTCTTCATCCCTCCCACCAGCATTTTCATTGAGATCCACCTGCCAGTTGAGAGAAGGGCAGACGGTGGCTGCCACAGTCCCCATGACCGTGCAGGGACAGCGCCCATCCACTGGCCCTGCTGAGCGTGCTGCTCTAATGTGTTCCTGACCTGTGAGCTCGCCTGGGCACTGGCCACAGCGGGCTGGAAAAGGAGGGATAGTCCGCCTAGAGGAGTGGCAGGCGTGAGAATTCTTTATATTAAACAATAGTCTGATGTAAGAGCTGTTGTTCAATTTAGTGCCTAAATACTGTCTGTCAGGACACTCAGTAATCCTCCTACCTCACTGATGCGATGGCAAGGACTTAGCCTCCTGTGGCTGGGGTATGTCTGCAGAACCTTGGCAGCTATTTTCACAGCTCGGCCACAACTCAAGTGATGCATAAGGCAGAGAAGCCAAAGACCTTAGAGGCATCACTGAAGTCCTCTGGCTAAGGAGCGCCTGGTCCCTAGAGACATCAGTCATGTGTGTCGTGAGAGTGAGACCCATCAGCAGAAGACAGAGGTTGGCTCTCCCTAAGCCCAAAGATCATAATCAGCATGATGTTGGACAGCATATAGAATAAAAGACCCTCACATCATACAGTAAAATAAATTCTAGAAAAATATCAGAAGAAGATATAAGTACTTGTCTAATTTGTCGGGGTGCGGGGCTGAGGGGGGGAGGATCTACAACACCAAAATTATCCAAAGCAGAAATCATGGAAAATATAATTCTGAGGACAAGAACTCCTACCATACAGCAATGACATAAGTAGAAAGGTAAGTAATAAACTCATTGAGTTACTTTGCTTACTATATAGGTGGTTTTATATAGTAAAGAGTTTGTCAAATACAAAAACTTCAATAGAGAAATGGACACAAACTCACGATTCACAAATGAATAATGTCCTAATTAAATACACACTGACTTTAGTTAGTAAGTATGAAGTATGGAGAGATACAGATTATATCAGTAACAAGAGGTTATCTTTGGACTGGGAGTTGTGAATAACTCACTTTCTTTGTATATATCTGGATTTAAAAATCTCTTGTACAACTTTGGCAATCGGTTATTAAGAACTGAGTTCAGAACACTATGGAAAATGTGAAATATGGAAATAGCCTTTTCCCACTCATGGGACTTTTCCTAAGGCTACAGGAATCTCTTCTTGATGACTTGAATGTAATTTACCACTAGCATTGTTTAGGAAATACAACAAGAAAGAAGAATGGAATTTTCAAGTTTATGATGTATCATGAAAAACCTGGAAAAGTCATTCATCTGCTTCTTCTTTAAAATTTTTAGTACAAAAACACCAGAATTATTTTCTTGAATTATCTGATTTATATTTATGTAAAAATTCCCTTATAAAAGTTAAAAAAATTCTGTCAATAGGGTACAGAAATTAGGTACAAATAAATAGCTTATTTCTTTTGTTCTAAAAACATAAGGCCTAAGATGTTTCCTTATAATTGCTATTTATCTTTATCTTTCCCAAAATAAAGTATAACCATAACCTAAGAGGCATTTTTTTTTTTTTTTTTTGTGGTACTGGAGATGGAACCCAGTGGCACTCTACCTCTGAGCTACACCCTCAGCCCTATTTTTTATTCTTTATTTTGAAACAGGGTCTCACTAAGTTGCAGAGGGCCTCACACTAAGTAGCTCAGGCTGGCCGTGAACCTGAATCCTCCGGTCTCAGCCTCCCAAGTACTGGGATTACAAGCGTGAGTCACCACGCCCGGCTCCTAAGAGGCATTTTTAATCACAATTTTTAAATCTACCAATAAAGCTCTCTTCTGTGAAAATCTTTTTATAGTTTCTATTTAGCTACATTTTCCTCTGCTTCCTCTGATAGAAATTCTGTGTGAGAAAGGATTTGAGATCATTTGATACTCTCCTCCCTTGACTGAGAGGAGGGCTAAGGCCCACAGAGGTTGGATTACATGGAGCTGAGGAATACAACAGCCAAGCTAAAAATAACTCAGCCTATAGTCACTTATTGCTTGAGATGAATTTCACTTCAATCTTATATTCATAAACTAGAAGACTTTTCAATGCTGAAAAAGTCTCGCTTAAGACAAGTGTTCAATTTAGTGCTTTAGTGTCGTTTCTCATCAGGATATCTCCAGAATCTTTCTACTCAGACGATGCTACAGTGAGGACCTGGCCCCGTGTGGCTGGGGTATGTCTGCAGAACCTTGACAGCTATTTTCTCATCTTGGCTGTGACTCAAATGAAGCATAAGGCTGAGAGCCCAATGATCTCAATGTACATGCCCACTTTAAAGTAGCACTACTACATGTCATTTTTTAATTTCCAAAAGGATCACAGGCTTCGATGGTTTGGGTTCAAAAGTAAGAAAACCAGTCTAGGATTCAGAATGGCAGAAGGGATCTAATTGAACCATTAAGGATACAGCTGGGGGTGGCGGCTGCTGTAGTCCCCGTCCCTGCCCGTGGAGAGGAGCCTATGCACAGGCCCTGCTAAGGGTGCTGCTCTAATCTGCTCCTTACCTGTCTGTGACCATGGTCTGATTCTGAGCCTTGGCCACAGCTTCATGAAAAGGAGAGGCATTTGGCTTACAAGAAACAAAGGCTCTCTCTGAATTACATTTTTAGGCCACCAGGAGACTCTTCAGTACCCCCGATCGGCTGGACTGTAAGCTCCTTGTAGGCAAAAGCACTTTCTTATTTTTCTTTATTTCCCCAGGGCCTGAGAGAGTTTCTGGCATGGAGTCAGCACGCAGCAAATTCTATGAAATGTGATGGTCAGAGCAGATGGGAAAGGTGGTCTCCAGAGAGGAGAGGAGTGACTATAACCAACACACAATGAAACAGTAGCTTTGTACCACCCTTGAAACGTCCCAGATAGATAGAGTTCTATAGTCATCCACAGGACTTTAATAAAGAAATAAAAGAAATTAATGAATAATTTTACATTTCTTCAAAACTCTAGGGATTTACATCTGAGAAAGAAAACGAACTTTACACAGAGACTGGGGTGTGTGAAAAGCAAAATGTTGTTAGAATGGAATATATAGCTGAGTGTGATAAAAAGTTACTTTATGTTCTTCATAAATCTTTTGTTTTTGTGTGTGGTACTGGGGTTTGAACCCAGGGACATTCTACCTCCAAGCTACATAGGCAGAACTTTTTATTTTTATTTTTATTTTTTTTGAAACAGGGTTTCACGAGGTTGTTAAGACTCTTGCTCTGTTGCTGCGGCTGTCCTAGAACCTGTGATCCTCCTGTCTCAGCCTTCCAAGTACTAGGATTACAGGCGTACACCATCATACCTGACTCTGTTCTTCATAATTCTAAGGGAAAAAAGCAAAGGAGGGTAGAGAACTGAAGGTAAACACTCTCAGAAAGAGTCCCCAGCTCCATGTCTTGCAATAGATCAAAAACCAAGGCTACAGGGTTTTGAGATTTCTTATGAGAAACTCTAGTAAGAAAAATATAGTGACTCATTTCATAATAATGCCCTTTCTTCCCAAAGTACACAGCACAATTCCCACATCCCCTGCACATGGGCACTCTCTACAGAGCTATTGCAACATGGACAGAGTGGACAGAGAGGTGCCCACCGCGGGGGACAGACCTCCCTGGTGCGGCCGTGCTTGCTCTGTCCCACAAAGGAGGGGCGTTCCTCCTCTGCACTCTGGACATGGAACAGCGGTTCTTTTGTGCAGCAGCCTTTAACAACTGGGGAGCTGAGTGCAGCTGGCTTTCTTGTCTATAGGCTCAAAGAATCCCTTGGCAGAGCAGTTTTGAATAGACCCTACCAGATTTCCTAACGAATTGTCACTGAGACACTGATGATCCAAGCTGGGGAGAAAAGAGGTAGGAGAAGAAGGAAATGACTCTGAGTAAGGTGCCTGAGCAGCTGCTCAGGTACTAGTTCACTCTCCCTTCACTTCTGTGAGCAGAGGAGAGCGAGTTAAGTAAACAATTATAGAAAAATAACTGAAGTTTATTGCCAATATAGCTACTCAGGGAGCCAAGTTCCCAGGCCTTGCCCAGTCAGACACTGCTTGAGAATTACACCAAGAGAGAAAGAGCCGACCCTGCCCCTTTGATGACTATCAATGTGAACTGATGAAAGAATTCAAGGCTTGAGGGGAGCTCAAGGAATACTCAGGGGGGCCTGACATCACTGGCTTTGGGCATCTGAAGTACAGCACAGGAAGTAAGGATGCCTTCCAGGGGGGCACAAGGTAGCTCTGGGAGAGAAGGATTGTTTATTGATCCTTAAATAGCTGAGACAGGCGGGCTCTGCAGAGGTCAAATATCAATGAAGATTAAACTGCAAGACACTTCTGGTGGAAAGGCAGTACAGTGGGCTTGATGGGCCATTTGCAGGAAAGGGCTCTTTTCTTGACCTGGGTATTCTGCAGCCTCTAGAAGAAGTGGGAGACCAGAGGCCTGTGAGCAGCGGAGATGCTCAGGTGAGCGGCCAGGAAGTAGGCAGGGTGCTGGTGGCGCACCTCACTGCTTAGCAGTGTTGACTGTTTCACTGACTGTGTGTGTGTTGGTGGGAAAGTGTATATGTAAAGGGAAAAGTCAGAGGTAGGTGGAAAGAGCAATCGCAGACGAAGACTACCCAAAATAATAAGAGCTTATGATGTAAACTACATTTTCTTAAATCTAACATGGCTGTGATAGTATTACTGCTAGAAATCAAAAGATTTAAAGATAAGGAAACTGAACTCCCTCATGTGAAAGGGTCAGACTGGTCAACTTTTCAGAATGAAAATTCTAAACATTTAGGAAGTCCTCCAGATTATAGGATTTCTGTAACAGCAGCTTTAGGAAACTTACATCTGTATAAATACCAGGGCCCCTAAGGAGGATAACATTTCATTTGTATTGAGATGTTTTAATTCCTCCTTAATAATTTAAGATACTAAGTATTAATATTACATATCAGATATAAGATCTAATTTCTTCTGTATTCCATCTGAAAGCAATAATACTTTCTGGCACAGTGAACTGTTGTTTTCTTAAACCATAGATCGATTTCTTACTTGCCCTGAAAGTCAGTTAAGTTAAATCAGTTATATTAAAGTCCTATGCCAACAGCATTACTATTTTAGTATTTATTAATTTACTAAGATAACTCAACCTCCTGGAAATATTTCAAAGGGTAAACTTTAAAACTTCTTGCCAAATTTGCTTCATGTATTTCATTTAATGTGTATAGGTAGAGTTTTTTGGTGGGCAGAGAAGAGGAAATGGAAGGGTCACACTGGCATTTCTGAAGGGACCCTCTGCTCAAAAGGAAGGAATATAAATGTAAATGTGAATTCACTGGTCTTTACTTTTCCTGAGTCTGTTCTCCTATAGCTCTTTCAGAAAGGCACTTCTTATATATTTACTTAAGATGAGATAAGAAACTGGCTTTAGATTATGTGGGCCAAATTTCATATGGATTAAAAGATAATAAACATCAGGGATAATTTAATATTCCCATACAATATTTTAGAAGCATAATAATCATGTCATACTTCATGGTTAGGATAATGTCTGCTAGATTTTTGTTGTTGTTGTTGTTGTTGTTAAAGTTCAAGTCGTATGTCCAAAAATGAAATAGTTTGTGTAGAGGTAAGTTAAGTGGGTTTGTGTAGAGGTAAGTTAAGTGGGTTGGCTTGTGACAGCCGCAAGATACACATATATACAACAAAGAGACTCTGCCAAGTGCACATGCTAACTTAAGAGGCAAAGCTGTAGAGACTCCAATGTAACATAAATGGGACCTGATGGAGCTCAAAACTTAGCAGGAGGAGGGGAGGAGAGGAAAGGGAGAAAATGAACCCTATCAGCTATGAAATAATACACTAGGGAGAAGTTCTGCTTCTCATGAAAATGCCAGTGATTCACCATGGAATGAAATTCACAAGCCACTGACCCCAATGAAAACTTCCAGTGGAAATATGCGGATTTTGCTCCATTTTATTTAAATACTATCATAAGTGCCATCATGGTTTCTATAATCTGTTGCTTTTTCATTTAAAATTGATATTGAAAATATACTGCTGATAAAATTAAATATTCTGGAAATAAAGAAAACACACAAATCAATGCATGAATTAGTCAATATTATGATGCAAAATAGGTAAGACACTTTTGGTCCTTTAAAACATGCATTGGGTACTCAGCAGCTGAACGACAACAGAAGATATTTCTTATTTTCTATGTCATACAATAACTCAGCATTCGAACAGATTTGTTTATAGAATTTTTCATACATACCAATTCTTCATTCTGCCTTGCCAAAGCATCACGACTAAGTGCAAGCTGACTAACACAGACCACAAATCTGTCGGGGAATACACGGAGCTCTGTATGAAATGAAGATAATCAAGTTACTAAAGGCATCAAAAAACTGTAAACACAGAAATGTTTGCTCCCAGATTTTTCTGTTTCATTTTATCTTATGGTAGTATGCATGTATATGACATGTCTCTTCTCCCCTCTCCTCCTTCATTGTTTGCCATCAATAGGGCAGGCAAGCAGAAAGCCCAAAGGAGAAGGAGGAGGCTGCAGATTAGTCCACCTGAGCCCCTGGACCATTGTATCACAGGGAACCCCCAGGCACAGCCTTCACCACTTTCTTTCTCCCTTCCCTTCCCTCTCCTCTCCTCTCCTCTCCTCTCCTCTCCTCTCCTCTCCTCTCCTCTCTCTCTCTCTGTCAGTTCAATGCTGTCTGCTTAGAACTCATATTTAGGAAACAGTATCAATGTTTAGGAAATAGCATTGATGTTTTGTAATGAGTATGCAGACTTACAGAGAAAGAGAAAGAATATTAGATAAAAACTAAAAATGTGACCCATCAACGTTTTTCCTGGTTACTTTACTTGTCATCTGCCTCCCTGGTCAGCTGGACTTGGAGAGCTCCCCTGTGCTTGAGGGTAAACTCCCAAGCTGAATGAGGCCATGAGAATAGCAGTTTCTCTTGGGAACACACAATCAGACTACTAAGGGAATGGTTAAAGACGCAACAGTAAAGATGACACAACCGCACCATCATCCTAGTAATCTGTGACTGCAGCCTCTTAAATCGAAGCTCCTGACTTCCAGGCGGGAGGACAAATGAGTCACAGGACGGGGTTCTCAACAGTCATGGGAGGGAGCACGGCATGGCAACACCATTTGGATCTTCCCTTCTCTAGCCTGTCCCTCTTTCTGTCTATTCAACCACCCACCACCCACCAGCTTCCGCCCAGCCCCTAGGGCGATGTCTGGAATGATGGTCAGTGGATACTAACTGTGTACTCTAGATGGATGAGGTCCTTCTCCTCCTTCATGAATCCTTGGTGTACTGACTATTCTTATAATTCACATGTATTGTATTTGTGACAAGAGAAAGCTATTTATCTAAAGGAGAAACTTCCTTCTGAGATGTGACCAATTTTTTAAAAGATGGATGTTATGAATCAGGCGAATGAAGCTTCTTCCGTACACACGAGGGCACTGGCTGATATAACAGTGTCTCGACCTGGTACACTTGGAAGCCAAGCAGCACAAAGACATCAATTGTGCAGATGCACAATTTACACACAATTAACACACAGATGTACAATTTAAACACCACATCTGAACCATTCAGCAAGGTTATAATTATGCCAAGAGGCCTAAAGAGTTGATGTTCCAGTATGGGTTCTCTCCTTACCCCTAGACCAGTACTGTTTCCTTGGGGTCTCTCTCCCTATTCCAGTTCATCCTACTCAACACAGCAGGTTAACAGCTCTAGTTAACAGCCTCACAATCCTGCTCAGAAGTCTACCATGAGCCGGGCGTAGAGGTGCACAACTGTAATCCCAGCACTTGGGAGGCTGAGACAAGAGAATTGCAGGTTTGAGACCAGCCTTGACGACTTAATGAGACTCCCAGCAACTTAGTGAGACCCTCTATCAAAATAGAAAATAATAAAATAAGGGCTGGGGGTGTAGCTCAGAAGTAGAATGCCCCTGTGTTCAATCCCCAGCCCTCCACCCCATACACAAAAAGCCTATCATGGCTCCCTAGTGCCCGACAAGGACGTGCAAGCATTCAAAGCCCTTCGAGGCTGGGGGCCTGGCCTGTTGTTCTGGTCTCATTCCCAACTAGTCGTCCTCAGGGGAAAGCTGTGATTTTCAGGTGGGGCCCGGGTGTGCTTCAGTTTTGGCCCCACATGAATATTACACATGGCTCAGTGACTATGAATGGCCTTTGAAAAGCCAGAGAACAAAATTGTCAAAGAAGTTAAAATTTATCCATTACTTCTTAAAAGTCTATTGAATAAATGATAGTCTCTTTCCCACTTAATGGAAAGGAAAACTAAGCTACAGAATTCATTATTTGTCCACCCTCTCTCCTCAAATCAGAAAATTGAAATAGGATAGTTCCTTAGTGGATCAGAATTAGAATTCAAAAAGGTCAGTTCCATCAAATAATTTCTCTATTTTGTACTTTATTTCTTCCTCTCAAAAATTAGAACAGCAGATTTTGAACACTTTAGAACCAGGCATTGTATGAACAGAAAGCTAATTTTGTACTCCTTTATTTAGGTCATAATCAAGAGTTGTATTATTTTAGTTTTTTTATTTTTGCACTGGGGCTGGAACTCAGGGGCATTCTACCTCTGGGCTATACCCCCAGCCTTCTTTTATTTTTTATTTTGAAAGAGATCTCACTAAGTTGCTGAGGCTGGCCTTGAATCTGTGATCTTCCTGTCTCAGCCTCTCAAGTACTGTGATTACAGGCATGCACCACTACTCCCGGCTCCTTTTTATTTTTGAAACAGGGTTTTGCTAAGTTGCTGAAAGTCTTGCTAAATTGCTGAGGCTGGCCTGAACCTGTGATCCTCCTATCTCGGCCTCCCAAATGCTGGAATTACAGGTGCGTGCCACTATACCTGGCTTTATTTATTTGAATATTTAAATAAAGATTTAGAATATTTAGGTAATGATAATCCCTATCAAGAGGGTAGCTAGAAGATACAGGTTAGCTGCCTTATTTGACTAAGAGAGGTGAACAGAGTGGAAGGCCCCGATAAGAGAGTAATATATTTGAGCAGCACAGACGTGCAGGTATTGTGACAATTCTATGAGCAAACCTCTACACAACTACATTTTGAAACCCTTGTTTCATACCTTATCTCTGTCCCGACATGGTGCTAGGAAGTTGAGCTAAGTTTTCATTCCAATGCTCAGATATACTCAGAAAATGGTCATTAGCTTCTGACTTCATTGGTATTGGCTAGACAAGTGTGACATATTCTCAGTGTGACTTGGGGAAGAGAGGGCTGGGAACTGCCCCATCGCATACCCCGACGAGGCTCTGGTGGCTCTGGGCTGGGAAAGTGTTCTCATGTACACACTTGCTCCATACTCCAGGGCACTGACAACGATGAAGTAATTCTGGAAACTCAGTCAAAATGCTGAGATGTGCCAGGAAAGCAAAGTGTAGTGTGGCCCAACGCACTGTTCTCAGATAGGCAGCAAATGCAGTAGAATTTGGGTGGAAAATCCTAAGTGTTAGGAAATACTCAGTGATGTGAAGCCAACAGGAATCTCTATTCCCTAATTTTCCCCCTTTCCCTATGGCAAATTGGTAAAGAGAAATGCTTGATAATCTAGAAACCAGCTTCTTACCAGTATTCTGTGAGCTCCCAAGGCAGCGAAGGCGTACCCCTCTCTTGAGGAAATAGGCTGTGATCTGGAAGCCATAACCTGTAAGATGAAAGGGATACTAGCAGATCATATGCTGTGCACCACTGAATCCCAGGGCCCAGCCCAGTGCCTGCTAGACAAGGTGCATTCATTACCTAACGAATGAAAGAATAAAAGCAACAGAGGGCCCCCACTGAGGGGAAAGGGTGAACACTATTATCTTGGTTGCTTCAGGAGGCCTGGCTGTAACAGGAGCCTGACATGGTCCCTAGTCCTGAAGTGGCTCAGTCTTTTCATCTGCAAAATGGGATAAACGAGGAGGTCTTATGTGCCTGAAAATTAGAGCTTTTAGATGGGATGATCAATCCAGTCTGAACTGATACACAGATCTTGACTACCTTCCAATACTCATTACTTATTTACCCATAAAAAGTTTAATATCTATTTGAAAATGAGTACATTTTGTCTATAAGTAAATTATTCCCCAAGTTAAGTATAACCAATACAGAATGAGAAAAAGATGCATGGCATGAGTCAAAAACAATGTCCCAGTGGTCTATATGAAAACGAGCAATAAACTTAGACAAGGACATGGGCCAACTGGACTTCTCATACACTGTCGGAGGGAGTGCAAATGATTACAGCCCCTTTAAAAAATGCCTAAGAGTCTAAAATTGGATTCTTCATGGACACAAAGTGTTCATTATAGCATTCTTTACAATATTCTCAAACTTGGTCCAATGCAGACATCCATCAACAGTAGAATTTTTTTTAATGAGGATATAGCCATACAGCGAAATACTATACTACCCCTAAAAGTGAATGAGCTACAACTACAGGCAATAATAGCAATCAATTGCACATCTATAATGCTAAGTAAAAGAAGTCTGTTCAATGGAATAAATATTATCTGTGATAATGGAGACATTACCATCCATCTTACAGGGTGACGACAGAACTTCAGATAATTCACAGAAACATCAGCTTCATTCCTGCATCTTTCCTTTCCCCTCTCCTCTAGCCTCCCTCCAGGTGTAAACTAATATACTGATAAATTCCCGAAAAGGTCAAGGAAAACTTTCCCAGTCAGCACACTCAGGTAGCTGGTGGAACAAACTGGAAACGAAAGGCTCACCAGAGAGGTAAGGGTCCTGGGTGCTAAGACCAACCACTTCAGGATATGGCTAAGCTTCTAAGACACCATTTTACCCATGAAACAGGAAGGGTTGAGAGTTATAAGAAGTGATCTTCTGGACCATTAGACCATCTCCAGGAAACCAAGTTCCCCACTTCTCCCAAAGTCCATGACAATGATTTTTCTGAAACAACTTCTATCGATAACACAATCAAAGGAGTTTCCACTCTACCTTCAGTACCCTTCTGACACCCTGTAGAAAGATCCAGGGAATCAGGGAATACAGACTTGATGCTCTGTCTAAACAAGCTATGGCCCTGGCAGCATAATTGCTTTAGTCATGCAGATTGTGAAATAATAGTGACATCTATGAAAGGATAATCTCCACATTTACAGAGATGAAATATATATTTTCCCCAACACACTTCAAAATGGATTGCATTTCGGTCATGTGGCTGGCTTTAACTGAAACATGCACACTGCTGCATTAGCCTTGAGTGCTTTGAAATAAACATTTCATTCCTTAGGTCACGGAGAGAGTGGAAGTCATTTATACATCTGTTTATTTGTCCTACTACTGCTGGGGGAGGGGGCTGCAAGAGAGGAATCCTTAGCAATTTGGAACTCATGCAGTAAAAGTTAAAAGTGTTTTTTCAAGTAATTATTTATGAGTCTCCAAAGGACTAAGCGACAACAACAAAAAGTGCGCTGTCTCCTTCCTCCTTCTTCCTGCCTTTGCTGCTCTATAGCTCGAGGTACTTAGGATTCAGGTGGCAGGATTGAAATTTCAAAATCTTCTCCCTGTACAATATCTCCAGCAACAGAATGTTATATTGGGCAGAGGCTAAACATGAAGTTGACCATGAAAGATGCAGTTCTGAGTTCAGGAAGCCTGGTATTTAGAGACACCATTTGAGCGATAACTAAAATCCTATTTGGTCGGCTGAGCAAGAAAGTCCCAATATGATACTTTCTCCTATAGAGCAAGAAAGTAGTAAAAAGGCAGATTTCAACTGATTTATTACTGAAATTACTGGGAGAATTGAACTTATTGAAACCTGACCCTCTATAACCTCTCCTTCCACAAGACACAGAATTATGTTAAAAGGGACCATTCCTAAACTGGCTTCTTGTAGTTAGTGGTTTCAATGGGAAACCTGGCCCAATGGCACCTACAAGGGAAATGGCAAGTTTAACATGTAGAAA
>PVLC010000379.1:137147-204715 GCA_004027655.1 Graphiurus murinus
AAACAGGGCTGGGGGTATAGCTCGGAGGTAGAATGCCCCTGAGTTCAATCCCTTGTATTGCAAAAAAAAAAAAAAAAAAAAAAGATTTACACCTGCTTAATCCAAATTTCACTGGCCATATGAAACTTTATTGTTTAAAGAAAAACTTGAGCTGGGCGTGGTGGCGCACGCTTGTAATCCCAGCATTTGGGAGGCTGAGACCTGAGGATCCGGGTTCGCGGCCAGCCTCAGCTACCTAGTGAGGTCCTCCGCAACTTAGTGAGACCAGTTTCAAAATTAAGAATAAAAAATAGGGCTGGGGGCATAGCTCGGAGGTAGAATGCCCCTGAGTTCAATCCCCAGTACTGCAAAAAAAAAAAAAAAGAAAGAAAAACTTGAAAAGGGCTTAAATACAAAAGGTACTTGTGTTGGTCCTTATGGCAAACTAAATTTGATATATAAACAGAGAAAATTACTGTTGCTGAAGCATACTGCACTGAAATGCTTCAGGGAGATGTATTTCATTTAACCACAGAAAACAGGCAGTGATAAAGACTGTACTCTTCCTTTTGTTCTTAATAAAACAGACTTTGCAGAGGTCAACAGGCCAGTAAGATTTTGTATTTAGCCAGAGCTAAAGCAAAGCTGCTACTCTCTGAAGCTAAACAGCAATTTGGCAAAGAATCCAGGAGGCTCTTTGTTTTCCCCATTCAGGTACCAGATCCCAGTTTGCTACACTTAGGTTCTAAATGCAGAAACCTGAATCAGTAGGAAATTTGCAATGGGAAAGGGTGGAGGGTTAAGCACCTGAAAATCATAAAGTGATACATTTTTTATTTGGAAACTATATGTATTCCAAGATTATGATGCACTTGCAAATCACACTGAAGTATGCCTGTCCCCCCCAACTATTATAGTCCTCCTAAATCTGAGAAAACTACCTTTAGCCACAGGAAGAGACTGGGGATAGAGGAGGGGATGGCTTTGTAATGGAAGCATTCTTCCAGTAAGAGTCTCCAGGTATGTGCATTTTTAGAAATAGTTTAATTTTTGAATTGCTTAATGCCACATGATGGTCCAAGAATCTGTAAGTCCATCTTTTCCTCCGGTCTCTAAGAAGCCCCCCCAGTTTCCAGCCTCTTGCGTTCTGTGCCCTGTAGAGATCTAATGTACTTCTCTATACACTCTATAAACAACCTCCAGACTTCCACTGAAGCCACAATGATGACCTGTTACCACATTAGGTTTCTTTTGCCTCACCTGGGTGGTCACCAAAGAATACTAAGTCTCTAAGAAAAGAAAGGTGGCGAGGAACCGGGTGGGGTGGCTCACATTTATAATCTCAGTATTTGGGAGGCTGAGACAGGAGGATCACAGGTTCAAAGCCAGCCTTGGCAATTTATTGAGGCTCTCAGCAACCTAGTGAGACCCTGTTTCCAAATAAAATATAAAATTGGGCTGGGGGCATAGCTTGGAGGTAGAATGTCTGAGTTCAAACCTCAGTACAAAAAAAAGAAAGAAAGAAAGAAAGAAAGGTGGGGAGGGAACCATTAATCTTTATGAAAGGAAGAAAAGACAAATTCTGTATTCCATACTCTAAAATACACTGCTTCAAAAGGCTTTAGTAGAAATTTGGAGACTCTGTGAATAGAAAGGCAAAAATTATGACCCCCCCCCATCCAAATCAAATCTGATTCCACCTGGCTTGGTAAGGCACAGATTCATTTTAAGTAGGACCATGCTGTAATGAGTAATGCGTGTTAAGGGAGTGGTCACTTAGAGCAAATATCCAACAGAGTTTTTAACTGCAGAACTACCCAGCTTCACTTGTTCTTCAGTGGACTCTGCCTGCTCCATGGCTGCCGAGGGGCTGTGGTGCAGTGAGTAGCAGTGGAAAGCCTCTCCCATGGGGGAGAGCCTGGGAAATGCTCCGTGAGGCCCACTCGGGGACCGGCTGCCAGGTGAGCACAGCTTCCCCCGCTACCTGAGAGACTCCTCCAGCAAAGCCTTCTGGCAAACCACAGGCAGGCCCAGAAATGCCCTGTGTCCCTCGATACTTCTCTCACTAAGACTTCGTTGTTGGACTCATCACTCGTGCCATCGCGAAAATTTTCAAGTAATCAGAAAAGTAGAAAAATAGTACGACAGAATCACAAAAACTTACATTTAGATTCAATAATGGCTAATGTTTTGCCACATTTCATATATGTATTTGCTAATCATGTCACAATAATTAGATATGATGAAGCTTTACTCCTACAATATGTGAGTAGAGGCTCCCAAATAATGAGGTTCTCCTATACCATCAAATTACTATAGGATGGAATTCCTAATAAAATCCCAAATTCTCTAATATGTCAAACTTTTTGAGCATTGACAGTAAACTCAAAAAGTTTTAAATTTCCTAAGCATTTCAGATCTTTGATTTTTTATTAAGGATGTTTAACCAGTTAAGTCTATACAGATATTGCAAAATCCAAGAATACTCTGAAATCTGAAATACTTCTGGTTGCAAGTGTTAGGTGAGATGCCAAGAAGAAGCAGGCAGGATGAGGATTAGGGAACAAGACTTTATTATGACACCGGTTAGCAGATGGGCTGAGACCAAAATGGTGTCAGCCTGAAGGACAGGGTGGGAACACTATTTATAGGGCAGGGCTCTGCAAAGCCCCAGGAAGATGTGCGAAGCTTGAAGCTGTGTTTGTGAAATCAGAGGGAGTCCCTTTCACTGAGACCAGGTGAGGTCACCTAGTGAAACTTGCTTGTCGAGGCCACCAGGTTATCTTAAACACCGCACAGTCTTTACAAAGAAACAGACAAGAAAATAGCAAAGGGCAACTGCCCCTGGGGCTAAAAAGTTGCTGCACTCTGCCACTGGTCACTGTGACTGGCTTTACTGTGATCAGATTATATTGTCCTAACACCAAACATTGTAGAGAAGGGACCCTTAACTTGTATTATGGTATCTGAACTTGGCATTATTGCTCCAATAATAACGATTCCATATTCAAATTTCCCCAACTGTCCCCAAATGCGCACCACTGATTTTCCCGCAAACTAGGATCTAACCAAAGGTCATACATTTTAACAGATGTATTTTCTTACACTTCCTTTAGTCTGAAATAATCTCCCTCTCTTTTTCTTTTTATAATTCTGAACTTTTAAATCAATTGAGTTAAGTCATCTTAATAAAATGACCCCATTTGTGGATTTGAATTTTATAAAAATTGTGTTGACTAAATAATGAATAAAAAATAGGGCTGGGGGTATAGCTCGGAGGTAGAATGCCCCCGAGTTCAATCCCCAGTACCGCAAAAAAAAAAAAAAAAAAAAAAAAAAAAATATTGTGTTGACTAAATACCACTTTTCTATTTATATGCTCTTTTACAATGAGAGCCATTTAAAATTTTTGACTTCTCCTTTAACTGTTATAAGAAACAGCAGGTTCAAACTAATGCTATAGTCACAATTCCAAGTCTGGATCATTGGTGACTTGAACATTTAATTCTATAGCTAATTTCAAAGAAATCACATCTTAAATTTATAGATGCTTAAACTTTTGGCAAAGGTAAACTTAAAGAGGTTGGATAGAGGTCTCATATTTGTTTTGAGAAAGGGCACTAGTTGAATCTGACCACTAGGCTGTAACGCAGAAGTGGTTCTGTATACATGCCAGTTCAGACATGTGACTGTTTCCAGTCGGAAGCCATGAGTCAGCTGTCATTCTCTATCTGAAAACCTGGCAGCAACTTATAAGGGGATAAAAAGAAAGAGGCTGGGGCTGGGCGTGGTGGCACAGGTCTGTAATCCCAGTACTTGGGAGGCTGAGACAAGAAGATTGCAGGTTTGCAGATGGCCTCAGCAAGTAGTGAGACTCTCATCAACCTATTGAGACCCTGTTTCCAAATAAGAAATAAAATTGGGTTGGGGGTTTAGCTTGAAGGTAGGATGCTTTGGGTTCAACCCCTCAGTACCAAAAAAAAAAAAAAAAAAAAAAAAAAAAAAAAAAAAGAAAGAAACAAAGAGGCCAGTAGCTGGTAGCTACTAGGCACATTATTAAGTCTTGGGTGCTAGACAAACCAGGAACATATTATATAACATATAGAGAACATGTGTGTTTCATTGCTATTTCATTCACACACAAAAAATAAAGTTATATCATTCAAAACTACATCTATTCAGAATGTCAACTGTGCCCTTATCAGAAGACCTGAGGTGTAAAGAAATCCTGTCACAGATACTGTGACTAAAGCAGAAGATGGGCCTTTGAGAAAGCCTTCAGGGGACTTCTGAAACATGCTATGGGCCTACACGTGACCTTAGTGCTGGCGATGGGTGGGGCTGGGAAAAGAAGTTGCACTGTGGGAACAAAAAGAACACAAGAGTCCTGTCAGAAGTTTAAGAATATACACACAAGGATCCTAATCAAAGACCACAACTGGGAAACAGTTTGGGCTGGTAAGTGGAATATTTGGTCCTAGGCTAGAAATTTCACTTATTGCCCAAGACATTTACAGACTCCAAAAAGGTTCCCTTGAGATAATAGCTCATGTCCTTAAATAAGGACAATGTTAGACTCTGAGTCACAATTGGGCTATGTCTACTTGAGGCCAAAACAAATGGGACAAACTGGTTAGTTTCATTTAAAAAAAAAATTCAAAAACTGAGTAACAATTATTTGAGGCTGAATATATTTAGAAAAATAGATTTTCCACCTGCCATCCTGTAGACTTTGTAGGTAATACCACAGGTCACAAAAATGCTAAAAGCTATTAGTTTTATTATCTACAGGATTCAGCAGTGATTACTATCTTTGAATGAGAAAGGTTTTCGGGGCAGACAAAAATTAGAATAAAACTAATTGAGAAACCATCAATTTAGATCTCTTTTCCACACCGCTTTCCCACTGTTTGCTTACAAAAATTTGCCATTAACACTGAATCTGAAAACCATGTTTAGATAATATGCAAGCATGGATGAAATGATAATCAAAACTATGGTGCCCACAACCATAACTCTGCCAGACCATGCATAACTATGAGAGTTATAATACTGTGTGCTTATAAAACTTGACGTTCTTACCAGCCTCTATACTCATCTTTAAAGAACTATGTGTAAAGGAAGCATAGATTTTTTTTTTCTTTTTCTTTTTGTACAGGAGATTGAACCCAGGGGCATTCTACCTCTGAGCTACACCCCTTGCTCTATTTTATTCTTTATTTTGAAACAGGTCTCACTACATTGCTGATGCTGGCTGTGAACCTGCGATCCTCCTGTCTCAGCTTCCCAAGCAGTGGTATTATAAGAGTTAATCACCACGTGGTATCATTGTGCCCGGCAGGATTATATTTTTAAAGAACAATACCAAAATGCCAAGGGACAAAATGCTATACCTACCCTTGCAAAACTCAGTTCCTCCTATATCAACTGAATTGGATTATAAATTTAGAGCTCAAGGGGCAAGACAGATAACAAGCTGTTAAAGGCTGGGTTTTGGTGGGAAAGCTGGAAAGAGCCAGTGTTTCTTTCAAGGGGACACCAGCAGCTTGTGTACAGGGGACAGAAGCGGCTCAACTGGAAACTAGGGAACAGGGGTACCAGAAAAACAGGTCATCGAAATTTTTACATAAAGTCTTCCCATATCTTAAATTTGCAATGAAGTAAAAAGTTTAAAATACACTGTGCAATCCAAAGAAAATGTTTGTGAGGGCTGAGGCAGCTTCAGGCTGCCAATGTGCACCCTCTAAATTCCTCACACACAGTTGAAGCTCATTTTGCGTGTGTTTTCAGCAGAGCTGAAGGAAAGTTGGCCACTACTAAATACTTGACGATAGGTATTCAATTCCAGTAAAGCCATTTGTTCTAAGCCAAATAAACCCAGGTCCCTACCCTCAATACCTGGGGCAGGTTGCTCTACATTTAATTCATCTTTCTGACTCTAATTTAAAGTCCTAACATTAAAGATACTTAGTTAAGGATTTGGTTCAATGTGGGAGAAAATGGAAAGATTATACAATTTTAGATATCATTATTTATATAAGTATGCATCATCTGTTCTGAAAATTCAGAAAACTTCCATTAACTAAAAAAAGGACCTAAAAAGATGGAGTTACAGGCTGTGCTGGCAATTAGGAGGAATAAAGGCATAAACATGTGAACTGTCCCCATATTTATTTAACTAACATGTACTGAATGCCTATTATGTACCAGACAATTACAATCAAAACCACAATGAAATTGTGTGTGTGTGTGTGTGTGTGTGTGTGTGTGTGTGTGTGAGGTGGTAGTCGGAGGCTGTAGTCTGAAAGTTGCAAAAATAATTCTAAAGTTAATCTGGATATATAGATTCCTAGAGTGGGCAATACTGTCCCTCGGGAGAAGGCGGGGGTGGTCCAAAGGAGTGGTAGTAGCCTAGGGCGAAATTGGGGGAGTGTTGAATAAATATAAAGGGGCAGTGAGAGCACCCAGGAGGGCTCTGAGCAATTTTTTCCCCTGAAAAGGTGGAAGTAAGTAAAAAAGTTTGGGAATTTATAAAGAATAAATAAGAATATTTAAGAAAAATAAATTCCAAGTAAAAAGAGACTTTTTTAATAAAAGTAATGTATACTAAATGCATTTAAAAAAATCGGAATGAAAAGGTAATGTTAAATCATCAACAATCTAACCACTCAAGAGACACTTTTGTCATCTTGACTTTTCATATCTTCTACATCTTTTCTCAAGATGTATAGCTACACATATATTCTTATTTCTTCCCACAGAAATGGAATCATATGATAAATATTGTTTTATAACCCAATTTTTAAAGAAAAATCAGTGTTGGGAACATTGACTTTGTGTGGTATCAGTTTAAAATAAATAACAAATTAAATATTCAATGTAAGGTCTCTGCTGACCTCCAAAGACAGTTCTAACACCCACGGCCTCTCTTTCGGAGTTACCTTATTCTACTGGTTTATCATAAAATACATTGTGTTAATTAGCTGAGCTTTATTTATGCAAATCTTAATCTGGTAGGGCAAGTTCCTCTCCTGACTCCCAACACTGTTTTGCCTCTACATCAGGAATACTTGCAGTTATTCTCGGCCCTTTGCCCATTCATTTAGCTTGTCAAGTTGTACAAAAAAACCCTATTTAATATCTTATTAGAAGATCTTGAATCCATTTATACATCAATTTGGAGAAAAATCAACACTTTTACTATAATAAGTCTTTCTACTTATTTAATATGCTACATCTCCAAATTATTTTCAAAAACATCAGTATCTTTGAATAAAGTTGAAACTTTTCTATATAAATTTCTTGCATATCTTAAATTTACTATGAAATACTCTGTTTTATTGTTGCAATTGTGAAATGTATCTACTAAAAATTACATTTTCACACTGACTTCACTATGCTGTTAGAAAAGCCTATAAACTCATTATTTTTCCAGCTTTAGTAAGATGCAATTGACATATAAAAATTGTATACCTTTAGGTGACTTGATTTGATTACATACATGGTTTGGTTATGTACACATTGTAAAATGATTACCACAGTGAAGCTAATCAATACATCCATCATCTCATATAGTTACCCAGGGCTGGGGATGTAGTTTAACGGTAGAGTGCATAGTTACCCTCCCCTTCCCCCTTTTGTTGCAGCAAGAACACAAAAATCTAATTTGTTAGCAAATTTCAAGTATACAGTAGAGTATTATTAACTACAGATGGCCTTTAGCTTAGGATGATTAAACTATATAACTTCCAACTTTATGATAGTGTGAAAATCATACACATTCAGTAGATGTTGTATTTTAAATTTTTAATTTTGATTTTTTAGTGAGCCAGCAATATAATCCTTTCTGGATGCGGGGTAGGGGAGCGCTCAGCCTGCAATCACAAAGGTAAATGACCAGTCCTCTACAGTGTACCATGTTGCTAAACTATGGTGTTTAGTAGATCAGATGTATGAAAAACATTTTTGACTTAATGATATTTTCAACTTACGATAGGGTTTATTGGGATGGAGCCCTACCAGGAGTTGAGGAGCATCTTCATTGTCACCAGTGTACATTACATCCCCAGAACTTATTCATCTTATAAAATCACTGGAAATGTATACCTCTGACCATCCTCTTTCTGTCCCTACCTTACCTCTACCCACAGCAAGCCTCCACTTCCACCCCGTACCTGCCAAGCACTATTTGGCTTTTTTAGATTCCACACACAAGACAGTAGTGTTGGTCTTTATGGGTTGACTTATCTCACTTGGCATAATGTCCTCCAGGTTCACCCATGTTGCTGCAAATGGCAGGATCTCCCCGTCCTCCTCTGGCAGTAGTGCAGTTACCTTTACTGATTACATTTCTTTTATATGCATATCCAGAAGTAAGATTGCTGGATAACATGGTACTTTTTTAATATCTGAAAACTCCATACTGCTTTCCATAAGAGCTGCACTAATTCACATTCCCACCAATAAGGGGTTTCCTTTCCCCATACTTTCCTATAGCAGGTGACCATTAGCCAGGGTTTTTCCTACAAATTGAAACTTAACTTAGAGACATTCCTTGTAATTTTGAATTGAGTTTTATCTGATGATAGATAGCCAACTAGCCAATTTGTAACATAACAGATCCATGTTTGATGGATTTCTCATCAAACCATACCCAAATAAGGCTAACACATTCCTGTAGCCAATCAGGTAATTTATTTACTTTGCTTCCTTGTTCAGTTTATAATAGTCCACTGCTCAAACTGCTGGAGCAGAGCTCCCTGAACCTCTTCTCATTTGGAGTGCTGCCCAATTCATGAGTTGTTCTTTGCTCAAATAAACTCTATTAAATTAATTTTGGGTCAAGTTTTTCTTTTAACAAAGCTAAGTGGGAGAAGATGAGGCTCACCAGTAGCCACACGACTAATGAGAAAGGGACATATACAAAGGACAATTCAGAGAGAATCAGAGGCAGGCTTGATTGTCAATTAAATATGTAGAGAGAGGGATGAATTATGATGAAGATTTTTCTGGCTTTGTGAATGCATACCAGGTGAATGGTAGCTTGCTAGAGAACAGAGAGATTAGGAAGAATTGATAAGATAATGAACTAAACTTTTTTTTTTCTTTTTGTGTTTCTAGCGATTGAGCCCAGGGGCATTCATCCTGGAAGCTACACCCCCAGCTCTATTTTATTTTTTATTTGGAAACAGTGTCTCACTAAGTTGTTGAAGCTGGCTTTGAACTTGCAATACTCTTGTCTCAGCCTCCCAAGTACTGGGATTACAGGCATGTGCCACCATGTCTCTATTTGAACTAAACTTTAGAGAGAAACACCAATGAGATCTCTGGCCGAAGCTATCAGGAAAGCGCATAAGAAGGTATAGAGTTCGAGGGAGATGTCAAGGCTGGAGATGTGCTTAGGCAACGTCAAGTGAGAAATCGGAAGCACACAGCAGGACCAGTACTGAACAGTCAGCAGATAAAGAGGAGCCCATGAAGAATAATCTAATAAGGATAACAAAGAGAATAGTCTTAGAGAAGAGTTTTTAAAGATCAAATATAAAAAAAGCATTAATAAAAGCCAAAATAGGACAAAATGTTAAACTGACCATTAAGAGGTGACTGGTAGTATTTTTTGAGGTAGTTTCATCATAGAAGAATAAAAGAAAGTAAGAAAGAGGACAAAAGAAAGCAATATCTGCTCCAGGAACTTTGCAAAGATGAGAAGCCAAGATAGGAGCTTCAGGAGAAACCATTAAATTAAAGGAAGATCACTGTGTCTTTTTTTCAGGTCATCCTCCTGTTTTTATTTCTTAGTTCCAGACTTGCTGGCTTTGTGCTTTCTCCTCTGATGTTTAGGTTGTCTATTTTTGTTTTACATATTTTATTTAAGAATATTTCATATTTCTTATGCCTATAAGAAATATGTCTATTAATTCTGCCATAGTCATTTGGAATTTCTCTCCCATCTTACAAGGCACTGAATACTTCTCCCAATTCTGATGCATTCACTCAAGTCATGGATGGAAACACTAAATATTCCCAAAGTTTATTGTTTCTTCTACTTCCTCTTTCAATTATTAAATAAACCACTATGAAGTTCAAATAACCATCTACTGGCCAAGAGTCTGTCCAATTCCCAATCAAAATCATTTGGGAAATCCAAATTTCCATGGCAGAGGCCTGTATCTCCAGGCCCTAAGAATGATATAGACCTGGGGTGGGTGCCAGAGAGCTATATATTTTTTAAAGAGCTCCAAGGGATTCTGATGTACACTCAGATTTGAAAATCACTTAGTTCTAGATACTATTTTGTTAATTTACTAGGATGTTATAAAGAAATTAGTAGTATGAGCTTTGTTAGAGTAATGGTGGTACTTTTGGAGTTCTTAGAAGACAAAAACAAAATGTAAGTTCTGCCAGTGAATGTAAGATATAAATTACCCTAGTTCCTTAAACACAAACAAGTAGGCCTTTAGCAAGAGTACTATAGCAACAGTGCAGAGGCACCAGGAGAAAGGTAATTTCTAAGGCACTCAAGGCTCAAACTACCAAGGCAATTTATGAGAAGCCAATGCATATTAGCTCAATTATCACCACACCTCTGGAGGATTTCAAAGAACAGGTCTCATGCCTTCCTTGTTTTCTTTTCATTCTTAAATGCCTATGGATCTATCTTTTCACTGAAATTAAAAATCACCACAGTTTTTCTTAATTATCTCCTACAAGTCCTTAAGAATTCACATAAAATGTAGGCCATCTTGATATGTAAACTTTAAAACTATAGGTATGCAATGAAGTATGTAATTGAGATGCTAAATCAGATCTCGGAAAGACTCAAATTAGAAAAGAAAATAACAGTGTATGCTAACACTCAGGTTTTATTCCAAAACACTACCTTGATATTCTTATCTTAATTGCCTGAATTAGGCAAAGTTTCAGAAGAATACATAAAGGAATCTTTATAATTTTGTTTTGCTTTAACAGTATTTGCTAGTAATAAAAATCCAAATGAACAAATCTAAACGACTGATTAATTTAAAAATCATAAAAGGGAATCAACCAATGCAGTGGATGTTTAGAGGAACCCTGTATGGATCTTGATTTGAACAATCCAAATATAAAACAACTGAGAGTCAGAAAAACTCTGAAGAACATTTTGGTCTTTAGTGGCGCTCTGATCATTAAAAAATTCTTACCTTTTATAATACCTATTTATGCATAATCATTTATACACACTGATTCCAAACATTACTTTGAAATAGTCTCAAGAAGGGAGAGAGAAAGGGTGAAGGTATAAATGTAATAACATTGGCTATATATTAAAAATGTGATGAAGGTAGTAAATGTATGATTCTATATTTGTATGTATTTGAAATTTCTGATAAGTTTAAAAATGTAAGCAAAGATTCTTTTGAAGCAGATTTATTTTTAAAAATAAACACCATCACTTGATGAAAATATTAAATCTTAAAGATGATGCATTTTTTTCTTTTAAATATTTGTGTTAATATAGTCTCTCTTCCAAAATCTCAGAACATAAATCATGATTAAAGCTTATTTTATAGGTAATTTATTAACTCAGAAAAAAACCATTTTATAAGGAATGCAAAAGTATCCTTTATGATGGCATGAACTGTAACTATAATCTTTAAAATAGCTTTTCTAAGTAGATAATTCAAAAGAAACCTAAACAAAAACGATCTAATAGGTGACTGTAAAGCTCTCATCTTCCGTAAGCCTCATGTAAGCACACTATTTATTACAGAACAAGAATAGTAATTTTGTGTTAGGATTCTTTAGCTCATTTAATTTTAAATGTTAGAGACTCCTGAGTATCCCCACTCATAGCTTATAAATATGGCTAACTTACTATGGCATTTCTGCATAGGAAGACCTTGACTACAAGGAGGATTGCTTTTCTATTCATTAATTTGGTGAAAGAGCTTAATCTAAAATTATAGGAAAAACTTTTGGTAGAATCAATAGTGTTTTATAATTGATTAAAAATCAGGTGTTTTGTAATCTATTCATCTGTTGATGGACATCTTGGTTGGTTCCATAGTTTGGCAATTGTGAATTGTGCAACTATAAACATAGTTTGGTCTCAATTATTTTGGGTAGATACCCAGAAGGGGTATTGCTGGATCATAAGGCAGGTTCATTCCCATTCATCTAAGGATCCTACATACTGTTTTCCAAAGTGGTTACACTAATCCGCAATCTCACCAACAATGGATTACAAAACTATGGGATATGTACACAATGGAATTTTACTCAGCCATAAAGAACAAAATCATGTCATTTCCAGGGAAATGGAGGGACCTGAAAAACATTATGTTAAGTGAGATTAGTCAGGCACAAAAAGTAAAAAATTGAATGCCCTCCCTAATTTGTGGAATATAGGGAGAAATTAGGTGATAGGAGAGACTCTAAGAAGGAAAACCCTAGATGAACAAAGAAGGTGACCTATCTGAAGGTGATGGGAGGGGGGAGGGGAACACCTTAATACACAGGATGTACATTCACAAATATATCAATGTCAATCACAAAACCAAATATGAGAAGGGGGAGGTGGGGAAAGGGGTGGAAATCAGGGAAGGGTTCAATGAGCCTGTGTGCATGTATGTCTCTACCAGTTTGTACCTCACAACAATGTATGAACACAATGCACCAATAAAAATTTTTAAAAATCAGGTGTTTATAACAATTTAAAATTATGTTTACACTGACTAGGTTAAAATGGACTCTTAAAGTTGGGCATGGTGGTACACACCTGTAATCCTGGTCCCGGAGGCTGAGACAGAAGGTTGGAGGCTAGCCTCAGCAACTTAATGAGACCCTGTTTCAAAATAAAAAATAAAATAGGACTGAGGGTACAGCTCGGAGGTAGAACATGCCGGGGTTCAATCCCCATTGCCACACACATGCATACACACACACACACACACACACACACAAAAACAGACTCTTGATCATAAGCAGTAAATGTCAGCTTTGACTTTAAGAAGGGAGAAAAAAAGTAAATTACAAGAATGAGAAGATAATTCAAATTTATTCTACAAAGCTACAGTAATCGAGACTGTAGTACTTGCATAAAATTAGACATGTAGAAATAGAACCGAATGTCCAGAAATAAGCCAATTAAACTCTTAGGAAAAAAAAAGTATAAATCTTCATGACCTTGGATTAGGCAATGGTTTCTTAAAAAACATAACAAAAGAAAAAAAAATGAATAAAGTGGACATTACCAAAACTTAAAACTCCTGTGTTTCAAAGGACACTATAAAGAGAGAAGACAATCCATAGAAAAGGAGAAAAATTCTGCAAATCATATATCTGATAAGGAACTGTATCTAGAATAGGGAAAAACAAAAAATAAAAAAAACTCCTATAACCTAATTATAAATGGCAAAGGATCTGAACAGATTTTTTTTAAAAAAAAGATATAAAGTAGTCAATACATATTTGAATGAATGGTAAACATCATTAGCCACTAAGAAAAAGGAAATCAAAATCACAATTAAGATACCACTGGAATGGTTATAAACAAAATGACAACAATAACAAGTGCTATGAAGATATAGAAAACAAATGGAATCCTTGTATACTGCTGATAAGAACATAATCTGTGCAGCCACTTGGAAAATAGTCTATAAATTCCTCAATATGTTAAAATAAAGGTGCAAAACAGCCCAGAAATTCTCTTCTTAGATATAGGCCAATCAGAAATGAAAACATACATCTTCCCCAAAACCTATTCCCAAATGTTCATTATTCACAGTAGTCCAGGGTTAGGTGTATAGCTCAGTGGTACAGCACTTGTTAGCATGACTGAGGCTCTGGATATAGTAACTCAAAATGGCAATCAACTGATGAATGAATGAATGAGTGAATGAATGAACGAAATATGGTATATACATGCAATGGAATATTATTTGGCAATAAAATGAAATGATGAAATGAAGCACTACTGGCATGAATATTGGAAACACCATTTTTAGTGAAAAAAGCCAGTTACAAGGAACCACATAGTATACAATTTTACTGATATGACTGTCCAGAATAGGCAAATCTATAGAAACAAAAAGTATACTAGTAGTTGCATACGGGTGGGGAGAGGGAAATAACAGGAAATGGGAAGTAATTGCTAATGGGACAGAGTTTCTTTTTGGAGTGATGAAAATGTACTAATATTCATTCTGTAGGCGGATGCACAACTCTGTGAATATACAAAAAGCGCTGAACAGCATGCTGTAAGTGGGCAAATTACATGGTATGTGAATTATATCTTGATAAAACTATTATTTAAGAAAAATGGAATGGGAAGAAAGTATTCTGATTCTTAAATCTTGGAAGCAAACATTTAAGAAGAATGATTTACTCCACTTGAAAATGCCTGAGATCCCCTTTTTGTGTGGTGCTGGGGATTGAACCTACGGGCATTCTACCTCTGAGTTATACCACCAGTTCTTTTTAAAAATTTTTGTTTTGAAACAGGATCTTGCTGTTGCTTGTGGTTGCTGAGGGTCTCATTACATTGCTGAGGCTGTCCTGAAACCTATGATCCTCCTGTCTCAGCTTCCCAAGTACTGGGATTACAGGCATGTGCCACGCTGCCTGGCTTGCTTGAGCCTTTTTATTTTTATTTATTTATTTATTTATTTATTTTTTAGGAGAATGAGAGTTTATTTAAAAAAAAAAAAACTGTACCACACTGATCATGATGATCTATATATACATGAAATTGGCTTTTCTCTTGGGTATTATTAACATTACAGTATTTTTGTATATTGAAATGTTTCAATAGGACCAAGAATGTTAGAGAATACAGATCTTAGATGAAAATGGACACAAATAACTCTAGTGTTCTAGCCTAAGGAATTAATTTGAACCCCCTGTGAATCAGTGGCATTATGTTTCAGTTATGAAGAATGAAAGTTCCCTTAGAAGTAGGCAGCATGAACTTATATATGTCTTTGTACTTTAATCTTTAGTTTTAATAATTTAAGCTATGTTCATCCTGACTAAAGCACAATCATACAAAGACACCTCAGATAATGTTCATACTACCAATGCACAAGTTTAGTTATTTCCTTTAAAAAAAAATCAAAACACCATCAAGTAAAGAGACAAATAAATGTGACTTTCAAAATATTTGAAAAGCATGGTGCTTACTGATACAGACTCAAACTTAAGTTAAATGCTAAATTATGACCTCAAAACTTCTACAATAAAATCAATATATACACATGTATATGATATATAATACACATATAATATACACATAATATTAATATATATAGACATAGGGGTTGTTTATAGAACTGTATTTTCCAATCAATAAGAGAAGGTTACTTTTTAGATAACAATATATCGGTGACTGTTTCTCATAACTGCAGTAGAAACAAATCCACACGATGTTAAATCTGGCTATATATATATGTGATCAATTGATCACACTGACAAACAGTAGGAGACTATATAGAAACAATATTCCCCACTATTTAAATAGATGCAGCAAATGCGCCCATGAGCATTTGATGCATGGATACTGTAAGTTTTCAAATTAGCCCAACAATTATCCTAATTGAATTTCACTGGTATCTTGCATCTATTAGAATACTATATACTACTATATCCACCCAAAGTTTATTCAGCCTAATTCTAACTGTAATAAAAGATTAAAGAAAAAAAAGAATTAAAAGCTAAAAATGGGAACCCATAAAAAGTCTCCTTATAAGATTAAGGACTGACTATTACAAACTACATTTTGTTATTAAAGAAGTATTTTACTAAAGGGTAAATTTATACAATGCAAAAATCTTACAGTCTTCCAAGAGTTCACATTAACTTTTGAAGATAAATCCACAGTAAACCCAGGGGCTGTTTTATTTTCAAATACATCTTATAAGGAAAGATTTGCTGAATGTTTCAAAAATGTTTTCTATTTAAGAGAAGCTTTTACAAGTAATTCTTATAAATAATGAGAATTTCTTCCCCTCAAGGAAATACTTTCTACTTCACTGTTTCTAAGAATACACAGGGTTAAAACCATGTAAAATAAATTTTCTCACAGTTGGGGGAGAGCAAAACACCGCAAATAGGAAACCAGACAGCAAGGGGGTCAAAACACTACACTTCCAGGTCAGACTTCTGGTTGCAATTAAGTAAAATTCCTGCAAATATTTTTAAGGAAATCATATTTTTGGTATCCCCTTTCATTCCTTGTAACTTTAATTTTCTTTAGCAACAATGTATATACATATCCATATATTCAATACACAAACATACGTGTTTACTTGAACACACACATCTATCTATGAACCTAGAATTGCAATTTTATTTTGGTCTAAGACTTAAAAATACAATCTTTTCCTGGCATTCGTTTTTTTTAATGCCTGAGATTATATGGAGTTGTTTAGCAACAACATATATTTGTAGGTCTATATACACACACACACACACACACACACATACACACACATCCATTTAATACATAAACATACATGTATATTTACTTAAACATATACATCCATAACCCTATAATTGCAATTTTATTTTGGCCTAAAACTTAAAAATACAATTTCTTCCTGGCATTCATTTTTTTAAATGCCTGAGATTATGTAGGGTTAGTTTTGTTTTTGCTTAATGTAGACATGGATAACTTTCTCAAGATATTTCATAAAATAGATTAGGCCATGATTCCCATTAGGTTACATGGTCCATGATCAAATAGTTAAAATGACTTTGAATCTGGTGGGAATTTAGGCTCTGGGTAATGACAGCACTGTGATAGGACAGCAAACATAAATAAGCTATACAATCACGTGAGCTTATTAAATATTCTTCTACTCAGTGCCCTGGGCACAGCCCATCAGTTCTTTATGCTTTTGATACCCACCTCACTAAGAAATTTGTGGCAAATTCATTTAGCAGCAGGATAAATCTCTAGGGTACCAGAGGAAACAAATACCTCTGCCTAAAGTATAGGAATTATTCTAGTGTATATAAAAATCAAATCAATTATAAACAATTGAAGTTAACTGAAAATATTTAGTTCCTATAGAATGTCATAATTTTAGATTCTCTATTTTCATAATAATTAACAAATAATTAGGGAATCTGAAAATGAAAACTTTCTGGTTTTTAATCATCATTTGTGTTGTGTTTCCAAAATTCCCAAGATATTTCACAGGAAATCTCCATCTCAAAGCATTAAGCCACAGTGTATGATTCTACACCACAGTCTTTTCACTCATTCTTTAGTCCCTTTGCAATCTAAGGGTTGAAATAGGATATGTGATCAACTGATCACACTGCTAAACTAATACATTTAATTTGTTAGATTATCTATTTCTCTTTCGAACTTCCTTATATGTATTAATATTAGTGGCATGAAACTCAATTACTAGGAATCTAAAAGTATAGTTTTTTTTTAATCTAAGAATGATGAAAGATCCTGGTCCAAGGGGGTTAGAAAGGACACTGACAGGCTGATATATACTACAGGCACTTTCTAGGTAAGGGAAGGCTATTGCTATAGCATAATGGCCACAGAACTCCTAAGAAACAAGCCAAGGTAAACAGTCTTCATTGTACCTTGTCATCCCATACATAAAATAAATTCTATGCTACTTGTATGAGAAAAGGTCCCTTTACAGAGAGGGATGAGGAGAGAACTCCTTATTAGTACTTGTCAAACATAGGGAGGTTGCTATCTTCCAAGACATCAACCAGGATGTGTCAGAGGACAGCAATGCCAAGAAGAGGGTCTTACCATCTCCTTGTGCTCCCAACTTGCTCCCCAACACACACACACACACACACACACACACACACACACACACACACACACCCGATGTGGCAGCTAAGCCATTTGCACAATATAAAGCTAGTGTCAACATGCTGGGATAGGCCTGGAGAACTGCAGGCTTTTCATCCAGTTGTCAACATCACAAATATTAGGGCAAACCAGATCACCAGGAAAAAAAAAAGCGTTTTTTGATTTTTTTTTTTAATTTTTATCTCATCTCATCTCATCTCTATGTCAACTTAAGGGCAGGTGGCTTTCTCTCTCATTACTTCTATTTTAGCAGACAGAAGTGCCAACCAGTTCTACCTGACCCCCAAAAGGAATGCAGCTTTGGAAGATTTAGTAATAAATCATCAGTCTTCACAGACCCGAAAAAAAGGGCAGGGATCTCAAACAATCGACACAACTCCTAAAACAAGTCTTGCAAATTAGTATTTGATGACAAATATCTTTCTAGAATCTAAGAGTCCTGGGGGATTTGGCAGAGATTTTATGATCTTTATCATTTTAAGATATGCAGAAGGGGCTGAGGTATAAGCTGAGTGGTAGAGTACTTGCCTAAGCATACATGAGTCCCTGGATTCCAACCCCAGCACTGCAAATAAACAAACAAATAAACAAACCCAAAACAAAACAGAAAATTTGGAACTAAAATTTTAGCTATAAATGTGAACAAACCTAAGAGATACAAAAATAATACTGAGTGTGCACAGTGGTGCACACTGTAATAGAGACCTTGTTTCAACATAAAAAAATAAAAAAGGCCGGGGGTGGGGGGTGTAGCCTAGAGGTAGACCCTCTCACCCCCCCGGGGTTCAATCCCCAGGACTCCCTCCTCCAAATAATACTGGACTTGCATCACATAAAAGCTCCAAAATGACTAGAATTGTAATTTGAAACTAAACAAAGACAAGAGACTTTGTTTTATGAGGGAAAAATTGTGTTTCTGAGACTTGGGGTAGGAGGTTCAGGGAGAAGGAGGTGGTGGGAGAAAAAGAAGCAGTATACTCACCAGCCACCAGAATCATTCTAAAAACATCAGCACTAACAATGAAGACATTCAGGTGGTTCAAATCGAATTCTTACCATTAGAATTTTTTTTTTTTCATTTTGTCTTCTTGTAAAAATTAAGTAGACAAAGGATGAGGCATTGCAGGTCTGGCAATGTCTATAACAGGTGAGGATGACAGGTGGAAGCTTTACCCTTAAAAGTTTAAAGGTTGTTCTTTCCACATATTGCAGTAAATAGTTAGAGTGAGTCTCCCCAGTTTTTGAGAGAACAAAGCATACTGTGTTGTCATTGCTGCCTTAGCACATTTATGGTAAAAACATAAAACTTCAAGTTTTACAAATTGCTCATTCTGGAAAAATAATCTTTGCTGAAATATGGCACATTCACCAAAGTGCTTATAGGCACTTGCTTTCGTTATTAGCCTTTTAAGCTTTTCATGTGTGGATGAAAGCCCATAAAATGTTTTGACTGAGTACATTATGGGAAGAAATGTAAATAATAACCAAAGCTATTTAAACACATGTGTAAAAGGAAAACACATGTTTCCACTGTGCACTGTGGCAGACCTAGGGAAATCCATTTCTGTTTGTAAAGGGCTGTAAATAGAAAAACCAAGGTTTAAATATTAGTGACTATTTCTTCCTTTTTTTGTCCTGTGTCTGACTGTGAAAATCAGAAAGCAACTTGTACCTCCCTTCACCTGAAGCTCCAGTACCATTCTGTGCACAGTAGGAACTACTAACAGTCCACTGCAGTAGCTGACACACACACAAAGTGATGATGAGAACGATGGATCTGGCAAAGGCCTGTGTTTGGCCAGGTTCAACACTGGATGGATGGACTGGATGGACAGTATTGTGTGTGGGGGGGTACTGGGGACTGAACCCTGGGGTGTTCTACCTCTGAGTTACACCCGGGTCCTATTTTTTCATTTTCAAACAGGGCTTGCTAAGTTGCTGAGGCTGTCCTTGAACCTGCAATCCTCCTTTCTCAGCCTCTCAAATACCAGGATAACAGGCATGTCCTCCTCACTTAGCTTAATGTATAGTATTTTTTAATTGTTAACCTATAAGAGAACAACTAACTGAAGGGGAGTAAACAGGTGGTGTCCGAGGGCAAGTTCACACAGTCCTTTCTGAAAATGCCTGAAGATTTCTATGGAGGAAGGGCTGGGCTTAAAAGGGAAAAATTGTTTCACTTCCAAAATTTATTTTAAATAGGAAAAGGCCTTGTTTCAATGGGCTGGGAAAATAAACACAAAACATAACACCACATATACGGATATATTTGCACTCAGAGGGATGCTGGGAGAAGGCTCACAATCAGGCCAGTGTCTGCAGAGCAAGGAGAGAGCTTTCCTTGGCAGGTACGGCGTCGCACAGGGTGCTGGGGAAAGGAGGGGGACGTTTTGCAGACAGAGGAAAGAATAGGAAGAACTTGCTTATTTTGGCAATTCTGTCTTTTCTCTTTCTCCTCTTGTGTGAACACCCACTGATTCCCTGTCCTGGTGGGGGCATGGCCCACTGCAGAATGCTGCAAGGGAGGGGGTGTGGATGAACGGAAAGGAAGACTGGGTAATTCAGCAGTGAACACTCGTATAAGATAGCCAGCACTCCAGAGAAGGATGAGCAGACAGCCATGTGCTTTGGCTGGAGATGCAAGCTCAGATTTTAGAGGAACATTCAGCTTAGAAGAAAAGCCAAAAAGAAAGCCTCTGTAGACAGAAACCACAGTACCCAGGAAAATTTAATTTATTTTATGGCATTTTCCAGAGGACTGGGTTTCTTAGATGTTAACTACAAGAAAAGGTTATACAGAATAGAATAATAGGCAATAAAAAAGATTTCACTCTTACTGTTCCACAAACACAAAAATGGAGTAATCCCTGTATTTTTTTGTTGTTGTTGTTACTCGGAATTGAACCCAGGGGCATTCTTCCTCCGAGCTATACCCCCCAAACCTATTTTTATTTTGTATTTTGAAACAGGGTCTTGCTAGGTTGCTGAGGCAGGTCTTGAACCTGTGATTCTCCTCAGCCTCCCAAGTACTGCCACCACACCAGCTTAAGTGAGCCCTATTCAGACAATGCAATGAAGCAAGTGCTTAGAGGTTTAAGATGAGCACTGCTTGGAGGGTCTATTTCTCTGTTTTCATTTTATGATCAGAGAGTAGAGGATATAAAACCTAAAATAAAGATACTTCAAGCAGAACACTGTTCCTGGTTAAAGAGAGCTTGTTTTCAAGACTAGAGGAAAATTTTATTCAGAGGAAATGCATACACATAAAGTTCTCCTGAACAGGGATGACATAGAGTGAGGACAAATCAGAAACAGAAGGCCACATCTTTCCCTCTGCCTCTGACATGACTTGTTAGCTATGTGACCTCTGGACACGCTTCTTGAACTCCAAGGTTGCTTCTCATCTTTAGAACAAGGGTTAAGAATGGCGACTACAGGGCTGGGGGTGTAACTCATGGTAGAGTGCTTGCCTAGTATGCATAGGGTCCTGGGTTTCACCTACAGCACTGGAAAGGAGGGAGGAAGAGAGGGAGGGAAAGGGAAGAGAAGGGAAGAAGGAAGGATGGACTAGTGGCTAGAAAGAGCTGCCCCAAGGCTCTGCCATGGGTATGTGAAAGCTCCAACCCAGTGCTGGCAGCTGGCAGATTGACACACTCAGAATTGGAACTGGTGAAGGTCATAATTCCAACGGATGGCCGGACTGGAGGGAAGGTATTTCTGTTCCCAGCGGAGTCAGAAGGTATGACAGCCTAATCTTACACTAGGGTAGAATGTGGTTTTGACTCTCTGAAAACCATATGAGAAAGGCTACTTAATAATTTTCATCTCTGCCTTTTGCTCAAGGGGCAAGAGATGTTGCAATGGAAGCAGGACGCCAGGCCTTGGCCAAGAAACCTGGGACCAGCGGGGAGTAACAAGAATCACTTCATTTCCACTAATGCTTGTGCTCCTGATGAATGTCTGGCTCTATAGGTGCTGAACAGGACAAGTCTCCTGCCAAAAGATAGACCAAAGTTGGCCTGGGAGGCAGGAAGCCACTGAAATGATGACTGCCACTTCTTTAAAGGGCAAAGGCGGCACACAGGGAGAAGAGGGGAAGTTCCCAGAGAAAGTAGATACTGAGAATCAGATGGGGCTTCTTGGAGGAAGCGACACCCCAGCACCGGCCTGCAGGATGGGGGGAGCTTCTCCAGGGAAGCAAGAGCAGCATGGGTGAAGGCCACAGGCAACAGAGGGCCTCATGTCCTGGGGACTGTAAGTCCTTCAGGGGAGAAGAACAGACCGATGAATGACCACAGGCGCTCTCCTGGGGTGCTGGTCAAGGCTACACGGGTCACGACGACCCCTCTCCCTGATCCCGAACTCAGCACCCCACAAGTCCATCTGGAGGGCTGCCGAAGTCTCCAGGTCCTGGCCGTTGGCTTGTCCAACATTCTCAACAGCCAGACCAGTCAGTGCCTGGACCTGGGACCAAGCCTTCCCCAAAAGGTCACTTTTGTGATGATCATGGGGAGAAGTGGGACATCTCTGCTGGAACACAGCTGTGAGGTACAGTGAGCGACACCTGGCCAGACACAGCTGTGAGGTACAGTGAGCGACACCTAGCCAGACACAGCTGTGAGGTACAGTGAGCGACACCTGGCCAGGCACAGCTAGCTATAGAATGCCACCTGTGCCAAGCAACTCTCCACGTTCCTTTGAATGCTTTGCTAAATGGTGCGGGGTTCCACATGGGAGGACACTGCTACCAAGGCTGTCTCTGAGTCAGCAGCCACCTTGGGAATGAGGGCCACCCCTAGAGAGTAAGAGCCAGCTGCTGGGAGAATTAATGACCAGAATGGACACAGTGTCTGTAGATCAACAAAGACTGGGCGTGGGTAGGTCAGCTGGTGCCTGGGGGGCCAAAGACTGGCAGTCAACAGAAACCCATGGCTGGAGAAATCGCCCGGTCTATTGAGGGCCATGATCCAATTATAAGTTTAGTAGAACCCTGTCAGAATGGCTTGGCCATAGATAACTCTGGCTTATTAGTTAATGATTGTGTTCCTAACTTAAATAAGATATAAAGCATACTCAGGCCATACTTAAAACTGTATGTTAAGGGATCTATCGTGTCTCCTCCAAAATCCCTAATGCTGAGGTCCTAACTCCCAGTACCTCAGAATGTGAACAAGTATTTGAAGATCAGGTTTTAAAAAGGAAAATAAGTCAATTAGGTCATTAAGATGAGCCTTGATCCTTTCAGATTGGTGTCCTTACAAAAAGAGACAGACATCTATAGGAGGGGAAAAATACATGAAGATACCAGAAGACGATGTCTGTCTACAAGCCAAGGGGCAGGGCCTCAGAGGAAACCAACCCTGCAGGCCTCAAATTTCTTTTCTTCTCTCTCCTTTCTTATTCCCCTCCCCCTCCTGTGGTCATAGTCTTCTTCTTTCTCCTTTTCCTCCTCCCTCCCTCCCTCCCTCCCTCTCTGCACTAGGGATTGAACCCAGCTCTATCTCTGAGCTACACTCCCAGCTCCATTTTATTTTGAAACAGGGTCTCGCTAAGTTACAGAGGGCCTCACTAAATTTCTGAGGCTGGCCTCCAATCTGTGATCCTCCTGTCTCAGCCTCCAAGTACTGGGAGGCCACCACATCCAGCTTGATTTCAGGTTCCTAGTTTTCTATTATCTCCTTAAATAGAAAACCAGGCATCTCCTCAAGTAAGGACCCTCCAATGATATCACAAGTACACCCTATAAATATTCTACTCAAGACCTACAGCTGTTTTCCAGGTACCTGCACAATGGGAAAAAGGAAATAATACTCAGAATTTTTGAGGACTCTAGCTTTGAGGCAGTATTAATTCTTGTGGTTGCTGATCGCTACTGTGATCAACCAGAGGATGATAAATAGAAATCTGGCTTAAATTCATCTCCCAATCTTGGCTCAGCAGGACGGTGAAAATTTCCTAGAGTTGTCTTCTCAGTTACTGAGGGTATAATTGAGATAGATTAACTCAGCGACTGACAGAATCTACACTTGGACGCCATGTCTCCTGGAGTGGGTGTTGTTATGATAATGAAGCGCCAGATGAAAGTCCCCGGAGTCCCCTCCCCACCAACACTGTAAACCCAAAGCCATACCAATCTCTAAGGAATCAAAGAGATATGCTGCCATGAAAAATCTGAAATACCCCTAAATATTTTTTCATATAGTCTTATTTAATTTGACTCCCTAACTTAGGTAGAAGACAGATAGGTCTTGTAGAATGATAGTGGATTAATGTAAGTTTAATTAGGCAGGGATTCTTCCACAGGTGGTCTCTCAACAGCAATACTAAGAATCTGTTTCTTTTCTCTCCTGATGAGCAGTGAACATAACAGCAGGTTTCTATCTACTGGTAGACAGACAGACAGACAAAGAGAGAGAGAGATAGAGAGAGAGAGAGAGAGACAGAGACAGAGACAGAGACAGTGTATGTGTGTGTGTGTATGTGTGTGTGTGTGTGTGTGTGTGTGTGTGTGTCGGGCACACAAGCCATACAGCTTCACTGCTTTGCCTCACTGCTTTAACATTCTGCTCTGTGACACTCTTTGGTCCATGGGGACCCTCATTATCTCCCTGTCTTGTAGGATACTGTTCTGATCTACTACCCTGAAGGCATTTATGAGAAGAAGACTTACATAGCAGAACATCTTCTTAGGCTAAGACACAGGCATGTCAGATGGTAACAGAAAGCCTTTCAAAATAGTTTCTGAATGTCCAGTCAGATTCAGCATGTGAAAGCACTCATCCAAAGGAAAGCTAAGCTTTTTATACTGTGCACTCCCACCTCTTACTATTAAGAAATAAGCACAAACTTCAGCAGGAATACCTGCATGTTCCTCTCACCTACATAAATGACCTGAAAGGGTGAAAGCTTGAATGACCAGCAGATAAAAATCTGTGCCTGATCTCTCCATGGCTGCCCAATCCAGTGGTGCCAGCTAGCAGTGAATGAAAGCAATGATAGAACTTCAGTGCAGAAAGGAAAATCTGTCCAGTTAGCAGCAAGTGAACTGGTATATTTGGTATTTGGGGTCCATATGACCTATAACAAATGATGGTCGGAGATAAAAATATACACCAATTCATTGGCAGTGTGTAATAGTGTGAAAAGATGGTCAGGAACTCCGAAGGACTGGCAACAAGGACATTTAGGGAAAATTTAAATAGAGTGTAAGAATACTTGTATCTTAAATGAATGTTCACCAAAGAGCCCATTCAAGAAAAGTTCTAATAATGAGCTAGAGAAGATGGCCTAGCCCATGGGTGCAGGCTGGCCTCTCTCCTCTGCTGCCAAAGTTAATGCTCAAAGTGCTCAAGAGCAGTGTGGCCATGGTAGCAAAGATGAATGTTTCGCTTAGGCTTGACAACATGGACCTAACCTCACCAAGGCTGAGCTCTGCCAAGTGGCCAATTTACCAGTAGCAGGAATTAATCAGAGTCTCCTCGCCAACTCTCCTCTCACAGGTAGACAGAGCAGCGGTGGTGGGTAGAGTGTGTTAGAACTCTTTCGTTACAGGGAAAGCTATAGCTTCTCACCACCAGAATGGAGCCACATTTTGGATTTGGATGCACCCTCTATGCTTGCCATTTTTCTGTCAGCCACATTATCCATGGACTTCATGAAGCCCTCATTCACCTGCCCTACCATGGTGCTTTTGACAAGGAAATTCACTTTTATAAGGAACAAAATAAGGAGTGGACTCAGGAAATTCAATGGCCATACCAAGGCTCAAATGTAGCTGGCCTTACATTGTGACAGAAAGGTTTATTGAACATTTAATCAGGATGAGAACTGTAAGCCCGGATCTTGTGGAATAGGGATAAACTTGGAATCCAAAGGAGGTAATACGTATGCTCTGACCAGCAGAACTGGAGGTGCTGCCTTGGCCAGATACATGGCTCCTGGAACCAAGGAGTGGAAGCAGGAGGTGACTACTCAGGAAAAGTTTGCTTTCATCATATGTCCCTGCTACTTTATACTCAAAGGAAGACTATAACACAGAAGACAACAAGAAATTGAGTAGAAAGTTCAAAGTGCTGTGTAATGACAGACAACAGAATGAAGGGGGGATTGACACATTGGGGGCAGAGAGAAATATGGAGAAAAGATGGGGAATGTAATGGGTTTTACCCAGTGGGACACATGGTCTGGTAAAAGTTAATTAAACTCTAAGCTGGGTGTGGTGGTGCACGCTTGTAATCCCAGTACTTGGGAGCCTGAGACTGGGAGATACGGGTTTGTAGCCAGCCTCAGCTACTTAGTGAGACCCTGTTTCAAAATAAAGAATAAAAAATAGGACTGGGGGCATAGCCCGGAGGCAGAATGACCCTAAGTTCAATCCCCAGTACCACAAAAAAAAAAACCCCAAAACAAAAAACCAGTTAATTAAACTGTGGTTACTCCATCATGGCAGGACCTCAAGTTGCTCAGGAATGAAGCTAAAGAATCCACATCTGTTGAACTATTAGCTAAGAACACAGGGAATATGAAATAAATGTTAACAGGAGAGAAGATAAAAGCAGCAACTATTTGTTTCATGGTTACAAAAGTCAAAATCACTACCTACCCATATTGTCTTCCTTGCTGTATCGTGTGTGTGTGTGTGTGTGTGTGTGTGTGTGTGTGTGTGTGTGTGTGTATTATATATATATTAAGTATGTTTTTTGGTTTTCTGTTTCTCCTATTTTATTTAAAGCATGCTGATAATTTAGTTGATACAAATGTTGGCTGTGAATAAACTAGGGGGAAAAAAATATCACTCAGAAATCCTGGATTGAGCCGGGCATGGTGGCGCACGCTTGTAATCCCAGCATTTGGGAGGCTGAGACCAGAGGATCTGGTTTCGCAGCCAGTCTCAGGTACCTAGTGAGGCACTCCACAACGTAGTGAGAATCTATTTCAAAATAAAAACTAAAAAATAGGGCTGGGGGTAACACGAAGGTAGAACACCCCTGAGTTCAATCCTCAATACCACAAAAAAAAAAAAAAAAAAAGAAATCCTGGATTGGTCCAGTATGGTGGCACAGGCCTGTAATCCCAGTACTTGGGAGGCTGAGACAGGAAGATTACAGGTTCGAGACCAGTCTCAGCACAATGTAGGAAGACTCTCGGTAATCTAGCAAGACCATGTTTCAAAAATTAAAAAGTTCTGGGAGTGTAGCTAAGATGTAGAATGTCCATGGGTTCACTCCCCAGTAACACACACACAAACACAAAGAAATCTTAGACTAGAGCTAGGACTTAAGACTCAGGTCATCTCTTTTAGAGGAGATATGGTGAGCATATGTCTTCTGTAGCTGGGACCATTGTATTGTTAGGCAACTGCTTGTTGTTGTTATTTGGAAATTCATGGAAAAAGGAAGCCAAAAGGAAAATTTAAGTGGGTAATTCTAACTTGGGTCTACCCACCCAAAAATTCTGGCCATATTGTATGTTTTGGGAGACTATCTGTATTTTGTAAGTCTCACCTTCCTAAGGTAAAAGCCAAACATACTGTACCCCAACTCATTTGCAACTAGGGGATAGCCATGAGATCTGGTTTTACTCTGCAGTGGGCTTATACAGAGGTGCATAGGGCTATGGCCACATGCTTGCCCATCAATCTCTGCAGGCTAGGACAGAGGTTTCTTGTTACCAGCCCTGAACTTCACAGAGGCAGCTGCAATGGCACAGATAACCAAAGTTGTGTTATCTCGTGGCTGTGGCTGTCCTGTCTGTGTAGCTTAGGACAGAACTCTCTGTCCCTCTAATAGATCCTGTGAGCAACCTCATATCTTTGATTAACTTCTCTGCTAGACTTATTCTGGCTAGTCTTAAGCAGAGAAGAAACTGAAGAAATTGGATAAAGGATATTAGGGAATGAAGGTTTCTGATCACAAAGGGTTTCAAGCTGGGGACTATCACATTTTGTTTTGATTCAAAAGGCTATTTTGGCAGCAGAGGTGTAGATGAGTTGGAAGGAAAAGTCAGGAGGCTGTGGCAGAAATTCAAGAGCTGATTAAGAAGAACCTTGACCAAGGGGAGTAGCAACTGAAAAAAGAGAAAAAGTTAAGAAAAAAAAAATCCTCCCAAAAGTGATCTACAGATTCAATGCAATACCCAGGAAATTACCAAGGTCACTTCTCACACACATAGAAAAATCAGTCCTTAAATTCATTTGGAACAACAAAAAGCAGAATAGCCAAAGTAGTTCTTAGCAACAAGAACCATGCAGGAAGTATCACAATACCTGACTTCAAACTCTACTACAAAGCTACAGTAATAAAAACAGCATGGTATTGGCACAAAAACAGACACATAGACCAATGGAACAGAATAGAAGATTTAGAAACAGACCCACATGCTTACAGTCAACTGATTTTTGACAAAGGAGCCAAAAACATACACTGGAAAAAAGATAGCCTCTTTAACAAATGGTGTTGGCAAAACTGGTTAACCATATGCAGGAAAATGGAAATAAAACCCACTTTCTCACCCTGCACAAGAGTCAACTCCAGGTGGATCAAAGACCTGGAAGTCAGACCAGAGACCTTGCAGCTACTTGAAGAGGGCATAGGTTCAACACTACAACACATAGGCACAGGTAAAAAACTTTCTCAACAAGACCGCAAAAGCACAAGCAACTCAAAGGAAGATCAACACATGGGATTGCATTAAACTGAAGAGTTTCTGTGCAGCAAAGGAAACTATCAAGAACCTCAATAGAGAGCCCACAGAGTGGGAGAAAAATTTTGCCAGCTACTCTTCTGATAGAGGATTAATATCTAGGATATACAGAGAACTCAAGAAACTCACAGCTAAGAAAACAAATATCCCAATCAAAAAATAGGCAAAGGATCTAAACAGACACCTCAAAAAGAAGAAATAGAAATGGCCAATAAATGTATGAGGAAATGTTCCACATCATTAGCAATCAGAGAGATGCAAATCAAAACTACCTTGAGCCGGGCGTGGTGGCGCATGCTTGTAATCCCAGCATTTGGGAGGCTGAGACAGGAGGATCTGGGTTCGAGGCCAGCCTCAGCTACCTAGTGAGGCACTCCGCAACTTAGTGAGACCCTGTTTCAAAATAAAGAATAAAAAACAGGGCTGGGGGTATAGCTTGAAGGTAGAATGCCCCTGAGTTCAATCCCCAGTACCGCAAAAAAACCCCAAAAAAACAAAACTACCTTGGGATTTCACCTAACTCCAATCAGAATGGCAATCATAAAAAACACGAACAACAATAAATGCTGGCGAGGGTATAGAGAAGTGGGAACCCTAATACACTGTTGGTGGGATTGCAAATTAGTGCAACCACTTTGGAAAACAGTATGAAGGATCCTCAGATGAATGGGAATGAACTTACCATATGATCCAGTAATACCACTTCTGGGTATCTACCCAAAAGAATGGAAACCAAACTATCAGACAGAAGCATGTGTATCTATGTTTATAGCTACACAATTCACAATTGCCAAACTATGGAAATAGCCAAGATGTCCATCGACAGATGAATGGATTACAAAACTATGGAATATGTACACAATGGAATTTTACTCAGCCATAAAGAAGAACAAAATCATGTTGTTTGCAGGGAAATGGATGCAACTGGAAAACATTACGTTAATTGAGATTAGCCAGTCACAAAGAGTAAAAAAGCATATGTTCTCCCTAATATGTGGATGCTAGGGAGAAGATTGGGCATAAGAGGGACTCCAGGTGAAAAAGGAGAAACCCTAGATAAGCAAAGAAGTTGACTTAAATGAAGGTGATGGACTGGGGTGGGAGGGACACCCTAATGCACACGATGTACTTTCACAAATATATCAGAGTCAAACTGAACTTGAGAAGGAGGGAGGGAGAGGGAGTGGGGTGGGAATTGGGGAAGGGATTAAATGAGAAATGTGTGCATATATGCCTTTATTAGCTTGTTCCTAACAAAGATGTATGATTACAATGCACCAATTAATAAAAATAAATAAATAATTGAATAGAAAAAAGACAAACAATATATATAAATCCAGTCTGTAAATATGCAGTTCAGTCAGTGAATACATAAAATAAAATTTAAAAAAATATCAAAAACTATGATTCTTTTTTTTAAAAATTTCTGTAGTATTAGTCTACCAACATTCAATATTGAGCAAAAATGGGGGAAATATTAATGAGGTAGAACCGATAGGGACTGACAGTTAAGTCTTTTTAAAAAAAATTCTTTATATAATTAATTTTTGCTGAATCTATTAAGATAACGTTTCAGGTGATTATTGGAAAGGATGATGCTATTGACAAATATCAATTTGCTATTGCAAATAATCATTGTATTTCTTCATGCAATCATGGAAATTAGCCTCAATGTCATGTATGCTGTTTCTTTATAAAGAAAACTCAAAGCATAAGTAATATTGTTCGAGAAGTGAGTCCAGCTGTCAGCCTAAAGCCTTCAGCTTGTCCCGGGTTATATGTTAAGTACATATACCAGGCTGCAGCACATTACACTTACATGGTTCTGGAAATGGAAAAATAGTAAGAAACTCATGTAAATGAGAGAGGATATCTAATTTATACAAAAGCATACACCACACCCATTCGACTAAACAACTTGATATTCAGAGAACGCAGGCCGCAGATCTGAATATGAAGCATGGCCTTATGGTTAAGTGGCTTTGAAACTGTTTTTTTTTTTTTTTTCCAGTTACTAGGAATTGAACCCAGAGGCAGTCTACCTGAGAGCTATACCCCTAGTCCTATTTTTTATTCTTTATTTTGAAACAGGGTCTCACTAAGTTGCGGAGGGCCTCACTAAGTAGCTGAGGCTGGCCATGAACCTGCAATCCTCCTGTCTTAGCCTCCCACATACTGGGATTACAAGTGTTCATCACCATGCCCAGCTCTTGAAATTGCTTTCAAAAAAGGCATTTAAGGAAGACACAGGAACGACTGAGAACAAGGCAAATCTTTGGCACTGAGGAAAAAGCAAAGGCATGTATTCCATTTCAATGTTCATTATCTGTTAATAATAAACCACAGGAGATGGTTACACATGGTTGTGGTTGTGTGGGTCCCCCTTGTCCCCACAGCCTAGAGCACGGGGAACCTTGGTCGTCTATGGAAACAAATCTGGGATTGAGATGGATGAACACTATTCATACTTTTGGGAGTTGAGAGTTTAACAGTACAAAAAACAGGGCTCTCCATGCTCTAGAGTTCAGCAGCAAGGTAATCTGAAGAAGAAAAAATTCTAGGGGTGACAAGGAGTTAATCTTACCTCCAGAGTGAGGAAGAAAGGCAGGTGAACAGATTAGGATACTATTAAAACACAATGTGACAAAGATTATAAAAGAGCTAAGTGCTGGTAATATGGAAACAGAGAAGAGGGGAAAGTGAGGAAGACTGAAGAAGCAATATTTGAGTTGGATGTAAAAGGTTAAATAGGAGTTTGTGGACAAAGGAGAAGCTTATAAAAATAAAGGGCAGAGGTGTGAAGAATATGGGTTTGCAGGAAATAAGAAACAGGGCAGGGCAGGTAAATGACAGCAACTCTCAACTTTACTAAAACAAGGAAAGATATGGTCAATACAAACGTGTATTAATTAAGTATCTACTGCAAGCCAGGAACTCTACTCCATGCTGGAGAAAGAATAGAAAATAAAAGGGGCAGAACCTGTCTTCAGGTGGCTTACATATGTGTGGTGAGGCAGATGTTCATTAAGTGATACGAAGGGAAGTCCCGGGTGCTAGAGATCTGTGGACGGGACACACTTCCCTGAGGAATGGACTTGACCACAGACTTGCAGATGGCATGGGAAAGGAAAGGCGAGGCTCCAGTACATGCTAGGGCCTAAAAAGAACACCAACAACTAAAAAATAGAGCTTCTGAAGAAAGGACTAAAGTCTGCTATGGCTAGAGCGAGAGAGAAGGAAACAGCAGTGCAAGGCGGGGCTGGAGAGGAAGCTCCCCAGGGTCTTGGCCTCCATTGGGGGGGCCCTGGAGAGATCCGGAATGGCTTTCTGCACAGGTGCACAAGATCAGTCCTGTGATTTCAAGGGATTACCTAAATGAAGAAGGGACAGAAGATGACATACCGGCCAGAGTACAAGAAAGGAAGCCAATCAGGTGCTTGCTGTGGTTGTCCAGGTGAAGTGGGAGCACGAACTGGTTGGTGGCTGTGGGGAAGGGGACTGGCCAAGGTGTGACCCTCAGAAGACACGGTGAGTTAAAGGTTCACCGCTGTCACATGCAGGAAGGAGGCAGAAGACGGTGCTCTCACACCAAGGTTACTTCCAAAAGGGGATGGACTTGGCACAGCTTGTCTTCTAAAGAGTCCACAACACAATGGATCAAATACCTAAATAAAATTCTACAGAATTCCTTCTATTTTTAGATTAAAAAATAAAAAGCTCTGTAACAATGGATTCAACAATGATTTCTTAGGTAAGATATCAAAGGCACAAGCAATACAAACAAAAAGAAATAGATAAATTGGTTATATCAAAATTAAACACCTTTTTTTTTGTGGTACTGGGGATTGAACCCAGAGGCATTCTACCTTCGAGCTATACCCCCAGTCCGATTTTATTTCTTATTTGGAAGCAGGATCTCGCTAGATTGATGAGAGTCTCATTACTTGCTATGGCTCTCCTCGAACCTGTGATCCTCCTGTCTCAGGGATTACAGACTTGCACCACCAACCCCGGCTAAAATTAAACACTTTTGAGTGTCAAAGTACACTATCAAGAGAGTAAAAAGGGAAACCACAGAATGGAAAAAATATTTCCAATCATATCCAATTAATATGCAGAATATATAAAGAACTCCTTATAACTCAAAAAAACACACACAAAAAATCAATTCGATTAAAAATGGACAAAGGATATAAAGATACATTTCTCCAAAGAATATAGACTAATGGGCAATAAGCATATGAAACAGTTAACAGAACTAATCATTAGGGAAATATCAATCAAAACCACAATTAAGCCTGGCATGGTGGTGTACATCTGTAATCCCAGCACTTGGGAGGCTGAGACTGGAGGATCACAGGTTAGAGGCCAGCTTCAAGAACTTAGCAAGACCCTGTTTCAAAAATGAAAAATAAAAAGGGCTGGGGATGTGGCCTGGAGGTAGAATGATGCTGGGTTCAATCCACATTACAAAAAGCATGAGATATTGTTTCACATATATTAGAATGAATATTATCAAAATAACAGAAAATCAGTGTTGGCAGGGAAGTGAAGAAAGTGGCAGCATTGTGTTGCTGGTGGGAATATAAAAAGATGTGGTCATTGGGCCAAACAATATGGTAATGCCATAAAAGATTCAGCAGCTCCACTTCTAGGTATACATCCAAAAGGACTGAAAGCAAGGACTCAAAAAGATAATGCTTGTGGCGGCATTACTCACAACAGCCGAAAAGTGGAGACAATCCAAGTGTCTACTGATTAATGAATGGGTAAACAGAATGTGACATACATTAGCGTATTACAATGTTATATCATTCAGACTTAAAAAGAAATGAAATGTTGATAAATGCAACAATATGAACTTTCAAAACATTATGCTCAGGGAAATAAGCCGGACCAAAAAAAGGACAAATGTTGTGTGACTCCACTTACACGAGGTGTGCAGGGCAGTCAAATTCATGGAGCCAAAAAGCGGGAGGTTATTAGGGGGTGGGGGAGGAGAACATGGGGAATCACTACGTAAGGGATACCAAATTTCAGGGTGCTATGATGAAGACATTCTAGAGGTGGGTAATGGTGACAACTGATGATTGTACAACAATGTGAGCAAGCCTACATAACGCTTCCAAGGCGCACACTTGAAAAGGGTGAAGATGGTCACTTTGATGTTATGTATATTTTACCACAACAAAGAAAAATTCTAAAACATGGTGATGTGTGTGAAAGAACCTTCATAATATATCAGAAAAAAAAAAGGGGTTACAAAACTATACACAGAATAAGATCACTTTTCTGTTTAAAAACAAACATCTTCCCCACATGAACCCAAGAAGGACTTTGATTTTCTTTTTGGGGCCCAAACTGTAAGAGGCTGGGAAGCTGAGTGTTTAGCTTCTTTGTCAAGGGAGGCAAGGGAAGGGCTGGCTGAGCCACTACAGTACTGCCATGCCAGAGATGGAAATCTTGGAATCCTTTCCTTGTATACTCATTAGAAAGTGAGACCAACCAGGTCTGCTGGGTATAAAGGTTGCAAATTCTTCTTGATTTCTCAAAATTTATAACATTATTGAAGTCAAATCAGAAAGCATCATCTAAGCAGGGCGTGGTGGCACACGCCTATAGTGCTAGTACTTAGGAGGCTGAGACAGAAAGATCACTGGTTCATGTCCAGCCTCACCAACTTAGCGAAGCCCTCTACAACTTAGTGAGACCCTGTTTCAAAATAAAAATAAAATAAAATAAGGCTGGGCGTGTAGCTCAGAGATAGAATACCCCTGGGAACAATTCCCAGCACTGAAGCAAAAAAAAAAAAAAGCATCATTTAACACAATATTGTTTAGGGTTTAAGGGTTTCTGTTTGGGAAACATTCATCTGCCCACCTAGCTGTCATCTATACCAGAGTGAACACCTCAGGTCAAGGAGGCCTTCAGAGAGGGTACTGACCGTACTGTTTTTCCTAAAGAGGTATTGCATTAGCAGAATCAGATTCACAGCAATGTAGCCAGTGTCCTCTGAGAATTAACATGGACTGATTGTATTAGTACCAGAAGATGTGCTGTGAAATGTTGACTTTAAAGTAAAAAGAATTGAAGCTAGGCTCAGTGGCGCATCCCCGTAATCCCAAGACTTGAGAGGCTGAGACAAAAAGACTGCAGGTTTGAGGCCAGACTCAGCAACATAGTAAGGCCTCAGTCACTTAGACTCTGTTTCAAAATAAAAATTAAAACAGAGCTGAGAGGGGTCACCTGGAGATAGAATGCCTCTGTGCCTCTGGATTCAATCCCTAGCACCCCCCCCCAAAAAAGAATGAAAACCCCAACATTGACAGAGTAAGAAGGTAGAAAGAACACTAGGGTGAAAGTCAGAGGAGTCGGGTCTGGGTTCAGGTTCTGCCAGTTGTCACTCAAGTACTCTTTGTTTAGCACATCACTGTATCTGTATGTCAGTCATTGAGTTAAGTACTGTTAGGGGGCATAAGAATGACACCAAATAAATGATAGTCTCTGTCATCAGGGAGATGATCTTTGACTTAGACAAGTCACTTATCTTACAGATTTTCAGTTTCTTCACCTATAACTCAAAAATATTACCATGCACTGTGTAATTAGGAAATAGGGCGGACCTCTCACCCCTGGTGCCCTTCTTGTTTGGGAGCTGGTGATTCCACCACTGGAGGCAGAGCCGTGGGCACACCGTAGGGTGGGCTGTCTCCTCCCTGGCTCTACCCACTATAGGCCAGTAGTCGCCCACCCCCTGCCTGTTATGCCAACCCAAATGGTCTGCAGGCATTACCATCATCCCCCGGGGATAAAACTGCCCCATTTGAGAGCCTCTGAAATAGGGAGATATAAATCAGTATGTCAGCATTAATACAAACCCATTTGTAAGACTACTTGTCAAAAATAACTTTAAAAATTTATAGTTTCCTTAGGAATGTTTTATTTGCTATTTTTATATATTTTGCTTACCATTAAAAGCCCTTCAGGGCTTTTTGGTTAATTTTCTTTACCCAAACAAAAGTATCTTCATTACCACATACTTTTTAAATGTATCATGATACTAACATGACAGTCAGAGTCAAATATAATTGCCATCTCTACAAAACAGAAATTTTATTTTCTTTGTCCAAAATCAAAGTACTCTGTGCCTACCTTTTAAGGACAAGGGACGGGATCTTGTGAATTCTGTATTTGATGGCTTGTGCTGTTTACGAACTTCCAAGTACTCCTTAACTCTTGAATCAATGGTTTCTTTTAACAGCAAACAGACTTCCTAAAGTAAGTTAAAAAATGGATATAATTTTCTAATTTAATGCAATGCAAAAAAAGTTAACATCCTACACATTAAAAGTCAGTGTTGAGCCGGGCGTGGTGGCGCACGCTTGTAATCCCAGCATTTGGGAGGCTGAGACCGGAGGATCCGGGTTCGCCGCCAGTCTCAGCTACCTAGTGAGGCACTCCGCAACTTAGTGAGACCTGGTTTCAAAATAAAGAATAAAAAATAGGGCTGGGGGTATAGCTCGGAGGTAGAATGCCCCTGAGTTCAATCCCCAGTACCGAAAAAAAAAAAAAAAAAAAAAAAAGTCAGTGTTGAACTTTCATTTTATTTGCTTTTTAATTTAGCTATGAATGTTGAGAGGAATGTTATATGTGCTTGTGAATAACACTGCCGATTTAAATATGCTACCAAGGTTTGTTCAAGACCTGATATTGGTTCACCGTGTGATCTGAGGAATTCATTTATTTCCCTCTGGCTCAGTTTTCACAGAAGGAAGATTAGAAATCTTACTTCAGGGTAAAAACCAGGGTGGCAATGGTGATCGGAAAGTGAGGTAAAGTACGTTTTCATATAAATATCAGTCAGTTGTGGTACTGTGATGACTAGAACAAAAAGTCAAATGAAAGCAACCCTGCTGGCTACAGTGGTCCCGGGGAAAACGCCCACGGTGCAGACAGGGGAGGAGTCAGGAGTAAGAACACGTGCACACACCGCCGTGCAGATGGCACGGGGACCCAGACTGCAGCCCCACATTCCCCTGAACTGCTCAAGCCACAAGCGTGGTGTTGCCAGACCTTCCAGCGTGATGAGGGGAGCCAGAAACAGTGATGTTTACACAAACATGTCCCGATTTCCAAAAAGTTTTTAATATAAACACCCTCATACTAAATAGTGTTTATGTTATGAAGTATGTTCGTTAATTTCTGGCCTCAGGTTTGTAAGTCTACTGAGGAAGGAAGAGTCTTGTACAGTGAGTTAAGCTGAGAACTGGAAGTGGATAATCATATTTATTTCTATATTCATGTTAATGATACTGCATAGGCTCATTTGTTTTTGTTAAAACTACTCTAAGCTGGGCATGGTGGCGCACGCTTGTAATCCTAGTACTTGGGAGGCTGAGACAGGAGGATAACAGGTTCTTGGCCAGTCTCAGCAACTTAGTGAGGCCCTCTACAACTTAGTGAGACCTGTTTCAAAATATAAAATAAAATAGGGCTGGGAGTGTAGCTCAGAGGTAGAATGCCCTTGGGTTCAAACCCCAGTACAACCAAACAAAACAAAACAACCACTATACTCTATTCATCTATTAATTATCAAAATAATTTATCTTCCCTTATTTTTCTGAAGTAGATTAACATTTATTAGGTAACAGAATCATAGGTTTTTAGCTCAACTTTGGCAGGTCATAGCACTAACCAATTTATGGATATGTCATTTGGCTTATATATTTGTGATGTTTATAAAAAGAAAAACAAAAATTCAAAAATCCAACCAAATATGGGGAAGATCCCTGTATAGTGTTTCCCGCACTACCAGGAAAATGTAATGGAATGTAGGCAAAGTGGGAAGAACTATACACAAATTGCTGTCTAAGGACTGATGAATCCTGGCTAAGTTCCCAAAGACTGCAGCAGGCTCAGAGTTGCCGAGGTCACCTCAAACCTGTTTCACTGGTTTCTTGCAATGCCATCTCAGGTTGATCTCTCAGGATCTTTACAAATTAAAACATGGGCAAAGTGTTAAGCTGCTGTGAAGAGCAACAATAGCAAAACTTTTCCCTTATTGCAAACACCTGTACTCCTTGAGCAGAACACAAAATCCTCAACTTAACTCACAAATAAGTTTCTAGATAAAATACAAACACAGGTCTCCTCTCCCTTGCTTTTTATTTTGCAGTCCCAAGATGCACTGCCATGTGGAATACAGAGATATCCATTTCCAGCTGAATGTTTTGGCATTGTTCACACAACAGAAAAGCAGCCTTGCCTTGTACTGTTGTTTTAACAATTAAAGAATTTTGCTTCACATGCAGGGTTCAACTATGACTGAGCTAGAAAGTATGTGAAAGACATATATAGAAACAAGGATTGTTAAAATTTGGCCATAAATACCCTATAAGGCTAGAACTAAAAATAGTGTGACAAAGATAGAGCACGGGCCCATACACATCAAGTTTCTCCCTATAGTTACAAAGCTTTCCTTCTGTGAACACAAGGTAGACCATGTACAGTCTGGTCAAGGTACTCCAGAACTGGAGCAATGTGTGAACGGAAAAAAAAGCCAACAACATACGAGGGGCAGATGAGAAGACCAAGTTAAATCAACGAGCAGCCAAGAGGCGCATCCAGCATCTCTAGGCTAATAGGCTTTTGTTCACTTTTTCAAGTTTACACATGGAATAGTTTTAATTTGACTGCTTGGGTACAAAGACTACTTGTGCTAGACTCAGAGTAAACATGTTTAATACATGAAATTAGTTGCTTTTCTTAGACTTCCACTATATAGTGAAATGCACTCAAACTGGTTGCCCATGAAATAAATTTCAATTGTGAGATGATCTAATGATAAAAATGATGAAAACAAGCCAGGTGTGGTGGTGCAGGCTTGTAATCCCAGTACTTGGGAGACTGAGACCGGAGGATCCGGGTTCACGACCAGTCTCAGCTACCTAATGAGGCCCTCTGCAACTTAGGGAGACCTTGTTTCAAAATAAAGAATAAAAAATAGGGCTGGGGGTATAGCTCAGAGGTAAAATACCCCTGGGTTCAATCCCTAGTACTGGAAAAAAAAAATGATGAAAACATTGAGTAATTTTTCTTTAACTAGCTCTTCTTCCTTCCCACCCTCCCTTCCATTTTATGGTACCAGGGATTGAACCCAGGGACACAGTACTCCAGAGCTATGCCCTAAGCTCTATTTTTAAAAATTTTTTTATATTGAAACAGTCTCACTAAGACTTGCTGATGACCTCAACAAAGTTGCTGAGGCTGGCCTTGAACCTGTGATCTTCCTGTCTCAGCCTCCCAAGTACTGTGATTACAAGTGTGTGTTATTATGCCTGGCTAGCTCTTCTCTTTTCTGAGACACAAACACAAGTTATCCCAGAGCAATTTTAATGTTAGCGAACATGCATTTTAAGGGAACAACTTAGAGTAAAGGCAGCAAACCCTGTACCTTGAGAGGAAAGCCTGCTCACTGGCGTGACCTGCTTTCTTACAGCTGCACTGAGGCCTCACTCTGCAGGTCCTACGTGCACTGCACATCTTGCTAAGTCACGCCTCACTGCTCTGAACGAGGTACTTGCTGGAGCGATGCATCTGCATGTGGCACCTTGACAAAATCCAGGTTCAGGAGGTGATTCACATAGCATGGGTTTTAAAACATTCCATGTCAACTACCCCTTGGCGAAATGGGCTAATTAGCAACACAAAAGTTCTAAGGCCAAAGTGGTAAGGCTGATAGACAATGCAGAAAAATCTGGGCCTGGAATAGTAGGTTCTAGAACTTTCTTAATGTATATCAAGTCAGAAGCTTTAGAGGTAAAGTCCTCAGGTTTAATATTAGTCACTTCGGGGGAATAAATGAACTGATTTGAATCACATAGACATGTGTTGGGAAGCTAAAGCTTGGAATTATATGAAGGTGAGTGGCAGTCGACGTTAGCCTGTTAGATCTTAAGTCCTGAAGGGGATCGTCCACGGTTAATTACCTGAACAATAAATTCCTTCATACTGAACTTTGTGCCTTCCTTCTCTCAGCTTCAGGTCACTGGCTATTCTTTGCCAAATAAGGACAACAAAGTCCTGATGATTGAAAATATCCTATTTTTTTCTGAGGTGGTGGAGTAGGTTAGTGATCTCTAAATGCTTACTGAAAACAATGATCACAGAAGAGCTTTTTGTTAAAGGCAGTATTACTAGTTTCTTCTCTATATAACATTACCTTTTAAGAAAACTTTTATTTTTCTCTCTAAAAAGTAATTGTGACAAATGCATATCACGGAGAAAACAAAGTGCAATAGTATTTCAAAAACTACATTAAAAGCTGCTACCTGACTACACCCTCTCTCTTTGGTAAGGAGAGACCTGGAGAAGGAAGCAGAGTATACGCTGAGAACGAAATGCACCTTCTAACCCTCCATCACAGGGGCACCAGGGTGAGGTAACAGAAAATCAGACCAGAGAGGGGATGTAGGCAGTCTCCATTCAAACCTCTTCATTTGCAGATGAGGAGGCTGAAGCCAAGCATCATATATTCCTAGATGGGGAGGCTGAAGGTCAAACATCATATAATTGATCCTTGAACAACACAGGGGTCACTGTTCCCCTGCACAGTGGGAAATCTGAGTGTAACTTTTTTTTTTTTTTTGCGGTACTAGGGACTGAACTCAGGGGCATTCTACCTCCGAGCTATACCCCCAGCCCTAATTTTTTTTTTATTCTTTATTTGGAAACCAGGTCTCACTAGGTTGTGGAGTGGCTCACTAGGTAGCTGAGGCTGGCCGCGAACCCGGATCCTCCGGACTCAGCCTCTCGAATGCTGGGATTACAAGTGTGCACCACCACACCCGGCTGAGTGTAACTTTTGACTTCCTAAAAACTTACCTACAAGTACCCTGCTATTGACTGGAAGCCTCGCCAATGACAAAAACAATCAATACATATTCTTAATGTTATATGTATTATATGTGGTAAAAAGTACGGAGAACTGTGGAAATACTTTCTACTGTGACATGCAATTTATTAGAAAGGCAAACTACTCATGCGGAGATGCCTGGCTCGCACAGTATTTTCATCAGCTAGGACCCCTGAGCTCACAGCATGGCAACGGTGGCCTACGAAGTTATTAGAGCAGTAGAGTGTGTACGGTACTAATCTTGTGTAGTTATGACTTAATACTGCATCTTTATGTTTCTCTCAACTGTGAGTAGTGTCATGTACAGTCTGTGTTTGTGTGTGTGCTTTTGATAAATTTTAACTTTTGCAATGATTTGTATATATTTTATGGTAGTAAATGATAAAATAGGCTTACTTATATTTATTTTATGCATTTGTGACATACAATTTTTTTTCAATATTTCTAGGCTATGAGGATTGTCTGAAAGTGCTTTCAAACTGCCATGAATCTCCAAAAATGAATTCCTTTCACAAGTAAACTCATGCAGTTCAAACCTGTGCTATTCAAGGGGCCACACCGAACTGTTTCCTTTACTGCCTGAGCAACATGACGGAAGAACAGTCCAGTGTCTCCTCACTTGGTCAAAGGCTCAAGACAAGGAAAGGATGGAAGCAAACAAAAGATGAGGACTTAAGACAGGTGTGAAAGGTCAGCTTATATTAACCTCGACACCCACCTACTCTAGGTGCCCAACCATCCTACACAACTAGCCAGATCAAAATTCCTGCATACCTGGACTAGTTCATATAACTTCATATTATTAACATAGAGAAGCTTTTCCCTCAAAACAAAGGGGCAGGCAATTTTGGGTTTACATAATAGAGTTAAGGATGGGGATACAGCTCAACTCTATTATGTAAATAATGGTAGAGTGCCTGCCTATGCAAGGCCCTGGGTTCCATCCCCAGTTCTACAACAGATGAATGAATGAATGAATGAATGAATGAATGAATGAATGAATGAATGACATACAAAGAATATGGATGTTGTTGTTTCAGGGAGATAGGTGAATATGTGTGTTTCTGATATTGGGAATACAACGGTTATTTTTTAAGTGTTAAATACTGCTCAATTTTTTCCCAATAATGAAAATGAAAATCGAAAAGACCTAATATTCCTTTTAGCAGCTAGAGCTACTTGCATTTAAATAATAAAAAGTTTTGTACCTCTTTCTTCTGCTCCGAAAACCAGCTGGTGTCTTTGTTTGAACCTTGTGGCGCTACATGAAGATCCACGAGGACAGCAAAACCCCCACACTGAAAGACATCAATGGTAGATTAAGTATCTGTGTGGCTCACAGCCAGCACACGATAGAGACAATCTCACAAATTCCTACGTGGCTGCTCATGATGGAATGGTAATGAAGTTCACCACTCGACAGAAATCTTAATGTGGGTCAAAACCACAGTTGCAACCTACTACTTTTCCCAAGTTTAAAATTTATAGTGTATGGAAGCAGCCCAGGTGTCCATGAACAGATGAATGGATTACAAAATTATGGGAAATACACACAATGGAATTCTACTCGGTAATATAGAAGAACAAAATTATGTCATTTGCAAGAAAATGGAAGAAGTTGGAGATTATGTTAAGTGAGATTAGCCAATCACAGAAAGTGAAGGGAAATGTGTTTTCTCTAATATGTGCAAGATAGGGAGTAATTGGGATACAAGAGGGACTCCAGATAGTGGAGGAGAAACCTCAGTGGGGGCAGGGAGGAGATCTTAGGGTAGGAGAGGAAGAAGACTGAGGTTCATTAATGGAAATACTACCATTGTATCAGGAGGGAGGGAAATGGGGAGGCAGGTAGGGGGGCCCACCAAGTGCTGGGTGCATGTATGTCATTGTGAACATGATTTACATTATGCTGTGAGACTATAATACACCAATAAAATCACATAAAAATTTGTGGGGGAAATGCTTAGAAGAAATACAAGGTTAATCAGAATAGAAATGACTACATCTTTGGGCCACACCTTGAAAGGGGGTGCCCAAACTTTCCAGTGGCAATTGGAAGACTATCAAACATTGAGAGGAGTTAAATAGGTCAGTATTAGGTAGGTTTCAGAAAAGAATGATTCTGTGCAAGGCTAAGGAAATTCTTCTAAGTAAGAAAGAACAGATATAAGATAATGCATTTTTAGACAAAGAATTGGCTGGAACACATATCTTGGAATAGAAATAGAAGCCTGAAAGACTGAAAAAGAACCAGGGAAAGGAAGGCAAATGTTCAATACCGATTAGCAAAAGTCAACAAAGTTTCATTAACATATACTATAAACTATATGAGGCTGCCTCTACTCTTATTCTATTGGTTTGTACCATACAGCACTTTTGAAAAAAAGAAGTGTTCTATACCTGTGCTGTTCAATATGACAGCCAACAGCCATATGTGACTACAGGGCATTCAAAATTTGACCTATGTGACTAGAGAGTTAGATTTTTAATTTAACTTTAATTTAAATCGCCCTACGTGGCTAGTGGCTGTGTACAGGGCAGCACACCTACAGATCCTGTGATAAGTCCTCCTCACTCCTTATGAGTAATTTCTGAGACTCACAAGATTAACTGTTAACAAATTAATCTGAAAAGGACTGGACAACGAAGGTCATAAATTGGGATGTCTGACACATCCAGTGATTTGGTTTATAGACCACAGGTAAAGTTATTTTTGCATTTTGCACCTCTCTGGCTAACTAGTGGTTTTTTTGTTTTGTTCTGTTTGTTTTAAAATTCTGTGCTATAACTCAATGATGAAAGGAAAGTAGATTTAACAAATGGTGTTAGAACCATTTAAATATAAATATAAATATATAAAGAAAATAAAACTTGATACCTGGTTCATATCATACACTACATATATATGTAGTATATATATGTGTATATATATCATATCATATTCATATCATACATACATATATATGTAGTGTATGATATGAACCAGGTATCAAGTTTTATTTTCTTTATATATAAAGAAATATATATTTTTCAGTACTGGGGATTGAACCCAGGGGCATTCTACCTCTAAGCTACACCCTTAGTCCTATTTTTAATTCTTTATTTTGAAACAGGGTCTCACTAAGTTGCAGAGGTCCTCACTAAATAGTTGAGGCTATCTGCGAGTCCAGATCCTCCGGTCTCAGCCTCCCAAGCACTGGGATTACAAGCATGCACCACAATGCCTGGCTTACAAAATATAATTTAAGATTGATTACGGACCAAAATGTAAAAGCCAAAAACTATCTCTCTGACCTTTAGGGCAAGAGAAGATTTCTATTTTCTCTTGAGAAGATCTTATCTAGATCCAGAAGGCACTAAGTTTTTAAGAAAAGTTGTGAAATTGTCAGAATTAAAAACTTTTGCTCATAAAGATATTAGTAAAATGAATATGCATGACAAAAATATATTCATAAAAGCATACATCTGACATAAAGGACTATACTCAAAATATGTAAAGAAACCCTACACATTGATATAAAAAATCAAACAGTCCAAGCTTGAACAGACACTTCACAAATAAAATAACTGAATGGCAAATAAGTACATGAAAAAAGTGTTCAAAATCATTAGTCACCAGGGAAATGCAAATTAAAAAGACTGACATAGCACCAAATGTTGGGAAGGATAGAAAGACTACCCAAACGCACACACATTGCTAGGGGAAATGTAGACTGGTTCAGCCATTTTGGCAGATGATTGTCAATTTCTTATAGCTAGACATATACTTATGATTGATTAAGACAACAATTCCACTCCAAGTATTTATCCAAAAGGCATGAAACTTATGTATACCCAAAGATGTGTATGCAAATGTTTATGGAAATTTTATCATAACCAAACCTAAAGAGAGTCTAAAAGTCTATCAACAGGAGAATAAATAAATTGTATTATATTCACACAATGGAATGCTATTCCTCAAACTACTGACACAGACAACATGGATTCATCTCAAAAACATTATATTGAGCAAAAGAACCAGATCAAAAGAATATAAACTGTATAATTACATTTATATGAATTCTAAAATAGCAGAACCAATGTATGGTAAAAAAAAAATCAGAATGGAGACTTCCCAAAGAACTGGCACAAAGAAATTTTATGTACTGATGGGAATATTCTATCTTGACTGGGTATCTTGGGTGTACACCTAAAATCAGTTCTTCTTGCTGCACTTAAATTATACATCAATAGTAATTTTTTTTTTTTTTTTTTTTTTTTGTGGTACTAGGAATTGAACTCAGGGGCATTCTACCTCCGAGCTATACCCCCAGCCCTATTTTTTATTCTTTATTTTGAAACCGAGTCTCACTAAGTTATAGAGTGCCTCACTAGGTAGCTGAGGCTGGCCACAAACCCGGATCCTCCGGTCTCAGCATCCCGAATGCTGGGATTACAAGCGTGTGCCACTACGCCTGGCTAATAGTAATTTTTTGTGTGTGTGGCATTGTGGATTGAACCCAGAGGCATTCTACCTCCGAGCTACACCCCAGCCCTATCTTATTTTTATTTTGAAACAGAGTCTTCTAGGTTGATGAGAGTCTCACTACTTGCTTCCTCTAGCCTGTGATTTTCCTTTCCTAGCCTCCCAAGTACTAGGATTACAGGCACGCACCATCATGCCCGGCTCAACAGTAATTTTTAAACTGAGTATAAAATGCATTCATATTTGTTAGCAGTTATTTAAAATGTAGGTCTTCTATTGCTGAAAATGTACCTATGATAACAAACAGGAGACTATGGACCACTAAACTGCCCAGTTTAGTGTGTTGCAACCAGTATTTTATTTTAATAAGAGAGAACTGAAGAGAATATTAGAATGCAATAAAAAATATCAATCTGTTATATGGTAAGATTGAGGATTGTTTCATGAAACATGAGTATGTGTGTACTGAGTTATGATGGAAAGTTCATTTCTTATTGCAAGTTATGGCAAAAAAAGTTTGAAAAAGATACTCAAGTATACTGTTATGTTTAAAATTTCTTCTCAACTGTTGATTATAGATTTAACCTTTAAGGAGTATGCTGCCACCAGGTGGAGGTTGCAAGCCACAACGATGTCAGGGCATATTAACCTTTTATGGGCCAGCTATGAAGCTGATGAAACTTGCTCAGTCTGCTTTTAAATGCATTAAACACAATACACAGGGTTAAAGGAAAACTGTTTACACAAAAGTATAGTTATCAAAATAAAAAACAAATCTGTGATAGAGTAATGTATGTACATGTTGACAAAGGCACTGGCTTTTGTCACATGGTGGTGGATCTAGTGACCACTCTAAATCCAAAGCAAAGAAGAGCATAAATGATACCTTAAGATTTCTGCAACATCTATAATGATGAGAAATATCGCTAATACTATTGTATTCTGAATCTTAACACTCATAATAAAAGGAAACTGACATTTATTAGAACTGGGTCAAAATTAAGATAATTTTTTTCCCCACCCAACTTCACCAAAACTGAATTCTATCATGGGCCCACTGAGGTTCCAAGATTCTGGAATAACAGCCCCTCCAAAGCAGGGGGAGGCACCTCACACACATTTCATTGGGGTTTATTGTAGGTGCTCCACCCTGATTCTTATTTAACCAAGTTTTCTGCTTCTTCTTCATTAGCAAAAACAACTCTCAAAATTGGAGAGACAGAGAAAGAGAAAGAAGGATGAAGCAACTTGGATTAATAGTATCATAGTAACTTCCTGAAGAATTAAACAATAAGGTCTAGTTTGGCATTTTTCTCATTGCCTTATGACTTTCATTACAAATAACCCAGTGTACATTTAATTACAAACAGATGGATTTAAATGTCTTTTCTTTTTTAAAAAATGAATCATGGACTCTTACTCAGGTGATCAAACTGTCCTGTGTTTCTGGACGACTCCACCGCTGGCTAGGCAGTCCCCTGCCCAGGGCGGGCTCTCCCTCTGCAGCCAGCAGTCCAGAGTTCTCCAGCAGGAGCTGGCTCCAAGTCTACTAATCAGAGGAATCTGTCTTTCCACAGCTCCCTGCTCTCAAGGCTTTCTTTTCTCCCATGAGTAAACTGAAGTGAAAAAAAAAAATCTTCCCCAGCAGGCAGCACACGGCGCAGCCTCCCTTCTCCTCCTCCTTCATTAGGAGGAAGTTGTTCTGCTCTCAGAACATACTCTCCCGCTCTCTTGGACAGGAACGTGGTTGCCGTCACTTCTTTCTCAGGCCAGAGTGGTCACTGTACAGAGGCCACGTTACCTCTTTGACAGCCAAAGGCTGCTAGAAACAGCTCCATGCCGCATGCCCTGGGCTGCGCAGTGCCACAGGCCATGGCTGGCTTGCTCCTGCCCACACCACATCTGGAGGTTTGAGCCAAGGGCCTGGAAGTCGCTCCAACTCCTCCTTTCCCCAGCCCGCCAGAATCGGCCGCCGCATCTCGTCAACTTTATTTTTCAAGGCATTCTCAGACACATCCTTCCTCTCTTGCTGTGATGCTCACTTCTCCTCCCACTAGGATGAATATTAGAGCCACTTCATGGCCAAATCCTGGATGCAAAGCTATTCCTGCCACAGCTCAGAGCGCCAGCCACAGCCTCTGATGAGGCTGCACCGCTCCTGCTGGCTTTCCACCCTCTGCCTAGAAGCCTTGCTGACCCCGAGCATGGTGGACTTGGTAACCCCTGGAGCCTAACAGGAGCATGGGCAGCTCCGTGAAGCTTTTCTGAGCAGTTTTTCTCCCCCTCCTTTGGGTTGGACACATTCTTCATGTGCTTACGGATCTCCCTGCAAGACAGCAAGTCGCAGCGGGCACAGGGTCCACACCTCTGCTGACTCTGCACCCCAGTGCTCCCCACGGCAGCAGCTCACAGAATGTGGTTCATATTTAACGCAAGGAAGAAAGACTGAATGAACAAATGCTAGAACAGATTAGCCTGGGGTTTCAGGCATATCACCTCCTTATCTTCAAAGCGAGGGTTCTAAAGCACTTTCTGGGGACAAGGCGACGCCTATTCACCTAGGACATTGGTGCATTATAGAACCAATTCCTTTCTCCTTTTCCTGGAGTGGCAACAGCTGTGTCATCATTAATAACAACCAGTCGTTTTCTAAATTTTGAAAATGGGAACATGAGGATTCTGGGATTATCTCATTGTAAACTCACTGCTAACCAAGCATATTGGTTATCTTTCCTATCTCCATCCTAAGAGTTTCAGTGCCGCAACTTAACTTGCCCTATTTTCAAGTCTTCAGAGGTAGAAGAGCCTGTCTACTGATTTTATATTAAGCATAACATAAAGGTGAAAATGGTAACGTGCCTCTCCCACAAGGCAGCTCTGGAATAGGCTCAGTGTGTGGAAGATTCCCACGTTCTCTTACTTCTTCATCAGTTCGTTAAATACCTGCTGAGGTTCACAGGGGTGCCAGGCCAGGCCCTGAAAGAGGGACAGCAACAGGACACTATAGCAGGCGTGACCATGGCACACATCCAAGGTCCAGAGGTAACAAACAGGTGGCCCTGCCCGAGTGAGGCCAAGGAAGAGGAAGGGAGGTCACAATGAAGTCCCCAGGGACAGAGCAAGCATGCAGAAAGGAAAATGAACAGTGCCACTCAGGGAAACAGACCTGATTAGCTCAGTGTGCTTTGGGGACAGAAAAGAGGCCCACACTGAAGGGCAATGTCAGCAGATGAGGCCAATGGGGCAGGAAGGCTCAGACCATGAGGAGTTGTGTCAGCCCAGGACAGGTGGGCTGGAGGGCTCCCTCGGGCAGGCGTGTGGAGCGTGGGCAGAGCGAGGCAGTCAGGTTGAAAGCAACCCTCAGAACCCCAGCAAGAGACAATGGGAGGTGCTCCTGAGGGGAAGAGGCAGGGGCAGATTCAAGGAGTAATCAGAGGACAGAAGTTAGAGGGTGAGTGTGGGTATGAAGCAGAAGAAAAAGGAGAAAACCCAACCCCAGGTCCCTGCGCAGCGTGGACTGTGTCTAGGGGGCCATCAAAGGTGCTCTGTATACAGGGGTCGGCTGCTGGGAAGCAACACAGATTGCCATGGGCGTTTTACATCACATGACATTAAGGACTTAAGGTACATTCAAGTCACAAAGCAAAGGTTAAAATTGCGGAAAACAAGAAAGACAAGAATAAAAACAAAATGTCAATGACAGGTCCATACAAAGGTCTTAACACCGTCTTAAGTGTTTGCAGCATTTGGCTCTAAGTTTCCTAGTCACCAGCCTAAAATGCAAAAGGCCAATCAGAGTCTGTAAGATGACAAGGAATCAGTGTGAACACAGCCCAATCATTCCTGATACTAAATCCAAAAAGATCTTTCTCATGAAGATCTCCATGAAAAAACACAGCCATCTCCCTCCTAGAGCATCAATTTTACTAAAAGGCTTTAGGAAAATATTAAATAGTTTCATATTAAAACAAAGTGTATATATCTTACAGCATGGAATTTTAAAATAATATTACTTTAAAAGAAGAGATCAGAGCATGTATGTTCCAGGCATTACGCCATGCTTCGCCCACAATATTCAACATGATTCTCACCCTGGCTGTTCAGGAGGACAACCACTGACCTCTTTTTATAGACAAGGAAGTAGGGCTGGAAGAGGTAACGACCATTTCAAGATTACACAGGCAGGTGAGTAACAGACCCAGGAGTCAAATCCAGGCGTGGGTACTCCAAAGTCCACTGCTCACAGCACTCAGAAGATTCCGCTGAGGAAGGCCTCTCTGAGAACTTCCAGACCCCAAGCAGGGATCTGCTCAGGTTGTGCATGGGTCTACAGGGGTCATGCAGGGCTGCCCTGCCTATAACCCATTCCCCTTTAGTTTGGAACTGGACCTCTGCACTCTCTAGGGGGAGCAATGGCAGCCGTGTTTGTGATGTTTGTGATATAAAACCTCACCCTTTCACGCCTGGTAACTGACCAAGCATTTGGAATGGGGTCACTCACTCCCTTCATTGGGTAGCTTGATTTCATGCATGAATAGAGGGACTGAGAGCTCAGGCACTGCGGGATACCATGCTGGAAAAAGAGTAGGGACAGCCCCACTGCGGAGATTGGTGAGGGGGTGTTAGGGAGAAGCAAAGACGGGAAGCTTCAGGAAAGGAGAGAATTCTGCAGAGGATGACAGCAATATATCAGGTGCAAGTTGCGATGGAGTTGGTGGGACAGGAAGAGCAGTCTGCTGACACTAAGATGCCCTAGTAGCCAGGTGTGGTGGTACAGTCCTGTAATCCTAGTAATTGGGAGGCTGAGACAAGAGGATTGCAGGTTCAAGGCCAGCCTCAGCAACTTAGCAAGGCCCTCCACTACTTAGTGTGACCCTGTTACAAAATAAATACAAAACAGGTCTGGGGTGTAGCTCAGAGGCAGATTGCCCCTTGGGGTTGAATCCCCAGTAAAACACATACACACACACACACACACACACATGCTCCCTAGTGAGAAAATGAAAAGTTATCAAAAAGTCAATGCAAATATGTTATTGATTTACCACCCTTGGCCTATTCCTTATGTAAATTATTGGCTCAAGAAATCTAAGCTTGAAGTTGACGTTTAAGAATGAGCATGCACTTTGGGAGGCAGGCATGTACAATAAACTAGCAGTCAGGTCAGGAGTCGGGAGAATAGTCATTCTGTTGGAATATACCATATCCTTGGTCCACTCGTAAAAACTTACTAATGGTGAACAAGTTGGCAGTAGCAATCGTTAAGATTCACTGAGCACTAATTGTGTGCCAGATACTGTGCCAAGCCCTTCCTGAACATTATTGCATTTAAGTCTCATGACAACCCACAGAGGCAGAAATTATTACCACTCAGTGTTCTGGAAACGCTGAGAAACTTAAGAGCGCTTTTGCTCTTTGAGAAGATCCCTGATGACCATGGCTGGGTTTTATTTGGTGTGGTGCCTTGCCAACCTGGCAATACTTGTCAGGCCAGGTACAAAAAGCACGCCATAATCATACTAACAGAATTAGACACAGCCTGAATGTGAGACCACAGCGCACAGAGAAGGCCTGGAGAAAGCCCTTGGATGACAAAAGAGAGGCCTGGCAGAGGAAATCCAAGGCTGTGAGTCTCCTGTGATGACACCCTGACTTAGGAGGTATTGCGCCAACCACCTTCTGGGGGGCCAGTTCCCCTATATGTACAATGAGTGGACCCTCCAGACCCCCTTCAGGGATCCTTCCACTTTACAATCCCGTATGCTAGTTGTGTGGGTTTGCTACCATTTACTTAGATTCTACCTGAACACACAATACCTGTCCTCCTGTAAAAGTGGCAAAATAGCCATACTGAGTCTGGCACCATGTCCTGTCTGGCATCAGTCCACCATGTGGCAGCAAGCACAGTAGTAAAATCCACATTTTGGATGACCTCCTCCATGACCTCCACCGTGGCCATGATTTGGACTTGGTAATCAATGATGGCGAAGGCTAGTCACACAGCTAGAAATCACGGTGTGAACCATAGGAAATGGAGACACTCAGTGGGGTTGACCAAGGTGAAAATCTCACCAAACAATGAGCTCTTCCCTAAAACATTCCATGACACCCTCAGGCAGGATTAAGCTCTCCAGCACTGCTACAGCACTTTGTTCGTGTTTCCATTGTGGAACTTATTACCAGCTACAAACACGTGACTCTGTCCATCCCTCTCCCACTGGGTGCCCTGCAGGGAGGAGCTGCCTTCTATTACCTTTGGGTTGTCAATAGCTAGTATTGGGTCTGGCACACAGATGGCCATAGAGAACATTTGTTAAATGAGAGAAAATATCAGTGAAGAAAATGACTCACGTAGCTGCCTTGTTCTCTCTTTAGGAGTTTCTTCCTCTCTTGTGCCATGTCCACAAAACAAGAAACACTATAGAATTAAACTCCTGGTTTAAAGGGGAGGATATCTCAGATATGTTCAGAAGTGGGCAGTGATGCCCATAGACCCAAGCCAAAGGGTTATTTTCCTGCCTACCCATCAGTCAGGTGAAACAAGATGCAAGGACAAAATCCTGGCTGATGATTCGAACCCAGACTCAACAGAGGGAACTTCCTGGGTTGCAAATGGATGACTTGTTCTTTGAGCTCGTGTTGTTCCAGTTGAAGTGGATGCAACGGAAGGTGTGACCTGTCTGAGGTGAGAAGGAATTGGGAGGAGAGACAGTTTGTCTCTCCTGTTTGGTGTCTACTGTGGGACTTCTGACTACAGGGCAAGGATGGGCAACTTTCTGGTCGCTTATTATTATTTTTTTATAACACATTGATTACTATGGGTGGGGAAAGATTCTACAAGGATAAAGGGCAAATCATAAAATGAGAAAGATGAGGGGAAAGCAGAACAAATGAGTCTGATGACAGCTTCTAAATGGAGGAAAATATACAATAAGAAGCTGATGTCTTTGGCAAACTGTCTGGTCTCCTACTAAGAAGAGCTTTGATTTTTACCCAGGGTATTGACAGGGTGGGTTTATAGTCTTCCTGGACAAGAGCTGGAAGGGAAGCAGCATGCTGCTAGGAATAAAGCAATGGCCAACCACACTGGTGCTAATGAAGAGATGCTTAAATTTAATATATGCCAGTAGGCCCTTTGGGGTAGAATTCAAGGCTGAATCAGGACTCTAAAATTTATCACAGCATGAAGAGTGCAGTTAGGAACAAGCTCTTAGTAGCCCCCTCTGAAAGATAAGAATTGACCTCATTTTTTTAGATACTTCCCTGATGATTTTCAGGAACTTACTCTTTCAGACGTAACCAGCAGGGCCCTTTGTGCAGTGGACTGGCCCAGGGCATATGCACAGCATATGTGGCAATGAGAGGCACAGTGGCCTGGGCGGGGGGAGGGAGGGCAGACCTAACTTCAAACTCCAAGACTCTGGGTAAGTTACACCAATGAACAATGGTGACAATGAAAAACACCTCACAGAGTTGTTTTGAAGATTAAATAAGAAAATGGAGGCACAAGCTTTTGCACAGCACCAGCCATAATAAAGGACTCAAGATGGACACATTAGTTGCTTTGTATTTCTCTCTTCTTTTTCCTCCCTCCAAAGAGAGAAATTGTCTCAAATTCCAGGACATTTAAAATGACTCCCAACTGTCAGTTCCGTAAGATTTACAAATATGCAGGGCATAGGTTTCCACCTATTCCTAGTAAGAGCTAATAAATACCTCGTAATTCTTTAGCAGTTTTATGCTTGCCACACACTGCTCCTTGGAAGAGCAGACAGATGGCTGGTAATCATACCAGATGACGAGGTGAAAATATGAGTGTTCCTCTTACACATTTCTACAACAGAGAACATGAAATGAAAGGGTAACCTGCTGGAAATTATTACGGAAGCGTCTGTAGGGACCCTGACTCGATGCGCTGTCAAGTGGCTCAGAAGCAAGCACCATTCGCATCTTGCAGCATGTCGGCTGGCTAGGAGCATGTTTGGGATCGATTATGACATATGAAAATGGACTTTGGTAAACAATAGGAGAATCGGTCCCCAAAATTTTGTTCACAATTTTATCTAGTGTATATGTGCATGAAGCTTTGGAATGTGGACTTAAATTTAAACTCTTCTAAAATTCACATGTCAGAGACAGTCTTTTAAATCCCTGAAGAATTCTGACATAGAAGAAAAGCAGTTTAGCTTATGAGTTTCAGGAATTTATGACAAAATACATATGAGCCAAAGAAAAAGATAAAGAAAAACCCTATAAATAGCCCCCAAGTGATCAATGCCTAGACTGGTAGATTGTTCTAAATGTAGGCTAAGACTTCTTGAAATAGGAAGGAAGATAAAAGATGAGTGGTATAATTTTCCTACCTCCTTAGGTGTGACCAAAGACTCATCAATGAATAATTTGGAGATTCTAGATGACTTGCAGGAATTCTGTTTATTTGGTTAAATTAAAAATAATTTAAGAAAACTCCCTGATAGTATTTCCCTGTAGAATTCTCCAATCTACTTTGTAGCTTAACAATGGATTTGCCAGATAAAGTTGTGACAGACACTCCACTGTTCAATCCAGTTGTCATTTTATTTTTTATGGGGTATTAAAATTATATATGTGCTATTGATAAAGTGGCAACATCTGTTCTTCTAAACTGGGTGACGTCTTTGACAGGCCAAAGATAGGACAACTTATAACCTTTATAGGAAAAAAAAACAGAACCCAAGTACATGGATTCAAACTAAGACACAATCTCAGAACAAGAACTTCCTGAGACTCATCAAAAATGAGGAGTTTCTGCTTCTGCAGGGCTCAGGGTCACCAGAACCTCAGAGCAGTCGAAGAGAGTCAAGTGCCAGGCCCAGCTATGCCCCGGCGAGGGTTTTCATTTTGGTTGTGTCCTCTCAGAAAGCTGTCCATGTGAACAACCTTAAGGACATTTATCCCTATAGCTTAGACTCTTGATAACTGGTTCTTAAAGTACCAGCAGCATCAGCAACTCCTTTAGCTGGTTTGCATGTAAATATGACGTTCTCACCCAACCCAATCAGAAATTACCAACAGGAGGCCTAACATCCAGTGTTTTAACAAGTCCACCCCATGACTCTCATGCGTGCTCAAGATCAAGAACCACGATGTCGTTCCCTGCAAATCCCTGCAGACGATTCATAGAATTCTCTGTACAATACAGGAATTATTTAAAAGGTTATAATAGAAAGGAAGAAAAGTATCTGATGAGATTTCACCATATAAGAGAATGGAAGATGATAACTCACTAGAATATGTTACAGTTCTAAAACTCACAAGTAAATTACATCACAATTTATCACAGTTATGAGAAAAATAATTCCTTTAGGGTAAATTATACTTTTCTTTAAAAAGAAAAAACAAAAACTCCATGGAGGTCAATGTGCTGTGCAACCAGGGTTGAGAACCACAGATAAAACCATGCTTTGCTGAGCATCTTAAAAACTCACCTCTGGTTTATTCCCAGGTTTTAGTATCAACACAGAACAAATGAACAACTCCCCTCTAAATTGAGATGATTAAGATGGTGATGGATATCCAAAAGGAAAAAGGAAGAGACTTAGGAAGAAATGGAAGGTTCAGAAATCATAAGAAAATCACCCCAAATAATGAGTGTGATCCTACAATTGTACTCAGGTTCTTTAATGAGTTCAGTCATGGGCGCATGGGAATCCATCCCATGGCACAGGGAAGATGGAGGCTGAGGCAGGCTCTACACTGAGTTGAGTAGGAGGCACAGGAGCTGCACTGGGGTTGGAGACAGGGGCAAACGGCTTTGTACTTTTCAAAAAGGAAAGAGGCATTTTACAACTATATACTAATAATCCTTAATAGATTATTAGAGGAGATCTAGAAAAAAACTTATTTTCTTCTTTGAAGGGTTCTAGATTCCCATGACTGGTGACAACGGTTGATGAAGCACATAGGAACCTTCAGTCAGGAGGTGGACGAGGTTTCCCGTGACATCCTTTGGTCCACACTACTCTGTCAAAACAGCTCTTGTCAAAGTTACCAGTCACCTTCATATCATCACACTTAATGGTCCAAGCCAGGCATGTTGACATATGCAAGTAATCCCAGTACCTGGGAGGCTAAAACAGGAGGATCACATATTGAAAGTCAGCTTTAGCAACTTTGTGAGACCCTGCTTCAAAATTTAAAAAATAAATAAATAAAAATAAAGAGTTGGGATATAGGTCAGTGGTAAAATGTCCCTGGGTTCAATTTCCAGTGCTGTAAAAACAAAACAACACACACACACACACACAGAAAACAACACAACAAAAAAACCTAACAGTCTTGCTCTCAGTCCTCATTATATTACACCTCAGCACCATTTAACAAAGTGGTTTATATACTGTCCCCTTCCCCTGATGTATGGAACACTAGAAGTCAGCTTCCTGGTTTTCTTTCTGTTAGCTGTTTTCCCCCGCTTCCTTTGCTGGTCTATATCCAATCATACCAGCCTCCCAGTGTTGAGGGGCCCGGCTCAGTCCTTGGACTTCTCTTAGCATCCAGCCCTACCGTGATCAGTCTCAAAGTTTCAGATCCTAGGTAGTTCACAAGCTGACAGTGTCTAACATTTTTTTGTTACAGCCTGGACCTCCCTCAACTCCAGATACATATATCCAATTGCTGAGTCTGCATCTCCACCTAGATATTGAACAGGTGTCTACACCTTTACAAGTTAAAACCAAACCATTGAGGTTTTAACATGAAACCTGCCCCAGTGGGGTTATCTGAGCTAGCTTGGCGAAGGACAACTCCATTCTTCCAGTTGTTAAGTCAAACCCTTAGTCACTTTTGATGCCTCTCCTCTCATATTCCACATCTAATCTGTTAGGAAACCCTAATAGCTCTGCATTTAAAAAAGCCAGTCACACAGTAGAAGCTCAATAAATATCAACATAATGGATCTATGGATGAATGAATGGGTCTTAGTGAATAAAATCAGAAAAATAGAAGTGGATGGAACAACTAGGTAGATTCATAATCAATTAAACAGCCATCACCATGGGAGCCATTAATGGCCAATAACATCATGTCAGGCCTTTTCCTTGACCCTGGTCTTATTTCGCATTTTTATCAATAGTGAACACGACCATAAATGAGGCTACACAGAAGGGGATAGTGAATATCTAGGATAGCAAAAACCAGATCTAGGGGGGAACCCTAAAACTGGATCTCTGGGACTTGGAGAGATTAAAGCAATCTAACTAGACGGACTTTATTAAGGATATACTCTTGTTATGTGTAAGGGGCAATATCTGTTCCAAAAAGCAACCCAGGCACAGAGGTATTTGTAGTCAAGAGTAAGCGCCGCGAGTGGGAAGCATGACACTGTGGCATGGAAGAGACTGACTTCCCACCAGGCACCTGAAAGCAGGGCCAGAGTGAGGGATGGCGGCTGTGCTTTATGCCTCTGCTGCTCAATTTACTCGTGGCCAGGAGAACAGCAATACTTAAAATCATACCGTGAGGATCAGCTGAGGAGAGAAGAAGAAAATATCCAGGATAAAACAATGTCAATGGACTTTATTTATTTAGTGCTGGGGATTGACCCCAGGGGCATTTTACTTCAAGCTACAGCCTGGAACCTGCGACCCTTCTGTCTCTGCTTCTGAAGTGCTGGGATTACAAGCATGTACTACCATAAGTTTTAAAGATGGAAGAACAATCCTTTTTATTGCTTTATGGTCTTACAGGATAGAGAACCGGGTGAGGCAGAGCAACCATAAGGAGACGTGTATTGACAGCACATGAAGAAGACTCAGACCAGCAGGGCTTTCCAGACAGGAAGTGATCTGCTCGCCACCCAACCCAAAGGATCAAACATTACCGACACAAAGCCCATGAAAATGGGCAACTGAATAAATACCACAGTGTTACCACAGGATACTAGTCTCTCACGAGGAAGGATGATATCCAACGGGAAAAGCTTCACTCTCTTGTCACATTAGAACCACTAGCCACTTCAACCACCCAATGCGCCACTGGTTACTGGCTTTTGAGGGTTTTTTAAAAATGTATCGCCAAAGATGTAGGCTTACTGACCTCAAGAATCAGACAAGTTATCTTCTAAGAAACACTTTAACATTAAACCATGGGCTTTAGAATTATGCATACACACACACACACACACACACACCACCCCTTTTACTGATCCTCATGACATGATTTAAGTATTGCTGCTATCCTGATCACTTAAATACATGACAGTACTTGAGCAGAGGGAGGGATAGTTAGTATTTGTGTGTGTGTGTGTGTGTGTGTGTGTGTGTGTGTGTGTGTAGACAGATAGACAGATAGATAGATAGGTAGATGCATAATTCTAAAGCCTGTAGTTTGATTAAGTTAAAGTGTTTCTTAGAAGATAAGTTCTTCTGATTCTTGGGGTCAATAAGCCCACATCTTTTGAGACACACTTAAAAAAAAACTCAAACAAAAACCAGTATAGTCTGGGCCAAGTTTCTATCTGTAAAATCGGGACAATAATGCTTACCCTTGAAGAGATATTGTTATCACTAAATTCAAAGAGAGAGCAGAGTTCAGTGTAAACAAATATTAGTTAACTATAACCTGAGAGTAGGTAACAAATACATGACATCATTCTCAGTTTCAGTATCTCTACCAACCAACAAGTGTGACAAAACTGACCAATGTGGTACAGTAACTTTCTGCGATTATGCAGATGTTCTATATCTGCAATATCTTAGCCCCAAGCCACATGTGGCTACTGAGCACCTGAAATAAGGATAGTGTGAATTTTGAATTTCTTTTAATTCTAATTAATTTAAATTGGTCAATTAGCAGTTATTTATTAATTTCAAGAGCTGCATGTAGCTCGTGGCTACCACCCTGGACAATTTAGATACTTCTCTAAAATGACTTCTGGGTCAGAAATCCTGGTTCTATTATTTCAGTGAGAGACTAAAACCACAAAGAGCAACTAACATTGAGAACCCCGTAATAGGAAGTGCCTGGTGATGTAAGGGGATTCCCATCCCGCAGGGAATTCCAGAATGCTCCTCAGCTCTGCATGTGAGGGAATGACAGGGACTAACCTGGGAAATTTCTATGAACTTTAGCATGGAAGGTGTTGATCCAATAAAACTGTTTTATTTGAAGGTGTTTTCCTTATAAATAGAAGATGAGGCAATAAAAACTGTCACTGACAAATAGAGGATTATGAAATGTAAGTTCCCCTTCATCTTTCATCTGGACGCTGCTTTATCCAATCAGAAGACAAAATTCATGTAGAATTCTTAAGATTACTATTGTAGCCACTGTATAATTACCCCTTAGTTTGGCTGAGAATGACCCTTAAAGTTTGGTGCTGAGTTGCCCTCCCTATTCAATTCTGCTTTCCACAGCTCAGGAAACAATCCTATAACTGCTTTCATTGCTACAAAAATTTCTACAAGAGGCACACGAGTTCAAAGAGAATTTTCAACCAATTCATGCCTAAGGCAGGAAACCAAAATGCCAAAAAGGACAGAAGTGTATTAGAGAAACACAGGCCAGGTCTGCTGGGGAGCGCTGAGTTTTTAGTCCTCTGACCCATTTTTAGAGAACTACAAAAAAGAATAAAGGGGGGTAGCTAATTGGTCACAGGACTTGAGAACCACCTTGACTTTCCTTTTCTAATTGACTGCTGGGAATAACACCCTCTCCCAGGAATGCTCAGAGGGGAAACGTGCTGCGACAGGAGACCCCTGATGAAATGGCTTCAGAAGCTAAAGATCATTAATTAAGAATATTGAGAGTGAGGTTGAAAGCTTCACTGAAACGAGTGGGAGGGACAACTCAGTATCAGCTACCACCTACACATCAGCAATTAAGCCTTATAAAGGCTCTCGGTGGAAACGTACTTCTCCCAGGCATCCTCCTCCCAGTAAGTGAAGTCTCCTGAGGTGACTGAACTCTGAAGACGACAGCATCAACTTTAGAATAATGTTGATAAAATTCACTGTGATACACTCCTTTTGTTGTTGTTGTTTTTGGTGGTACTAGGGATTGAACCCAGGGGCATTCTACCTCTGAGCTACATTCCCACCTTTATTTTTATTTTGAAACAGGGTCTCTCTAAGATGCGAAGGGCCTCGCTAAGTTGCTGAGGTTGGCCACAAACCTACGATCCTCATGTCTCAGCCTCCCAAGTACTAGGATTGGAGAGGCATGGGCCACCACGCCCACCTGCGATGCACTCTTGATTCTCACAATGCAAGTCTTGGAGCACCACTACCCATCACCTGAAACAGTGTATCTCCAACTTGAGCTATACAGCAGATTCACCATGATGGCTGTTAAAAACAGACTGCTGGGGCTCGTGCTGGGGTGGGGCTCCAGGTGGGCACTTGCTTTTCTAACAGGCTCCCAAGTGATGGTGATGTTGCTGTCCTGGGGCCACGCCAAGAATCAATGGCCTACAGTAGTGGTTTGTAACCCTGGAAGCACATTCCAATCACTTGGGGAGCTTTTTAAAGAATAACTGTCCAAATTCTACATGCATTAAACCAGAGTCTCTCGGGATACAGTCTGAGCATCAGCATACTGTATAACCTCCCTACCTGGTTCCGATATGCTGGATAGACGGAAACACCGATAATATCCCCTTTAGCTATTTTAATGTGGAGACTATGTATAAGCTAAACAGTTTATAGTTACTTCTTGTTTTAAGGAAAGCCCAAGTCCATGACTTTTAAATTTGTAAAATGAAAACTATTATATATATATATTTTTTTTACAAATTAGAGACAGGGAGGCAGATCCTGATATCTGCTTGATCCTGTTACTCTTGGCAGTGATGTTTCATTTGCCATTTTTCTTTTTCTTTTCTTTCTTTCTTTCTTCTTTTTTTTTTTTTTACAAGCTAAAATACCCTGAGCCTCATGTACCAGCACATGCCACTCTGTGCTCCAATGCTACTTAGGATTCTCTGCAGATTGACTAATTGGAGCAACTGAAGATCTATGAACAGTGATAAAGCGGTTAATTCCTTAAAATGGGGTAGGTAATAAGTGATAAATTTTGAAATGAGCATCCTACAAATTGAGTAGCAGTCAGTAATTTCTAAATCATTCAGAATCTTCTAAAGTTTCTTCCTTCAGTCTATTTCCTACTCTTCACAGACTCCCTTTCCTTCCTTCCTTCTCAATCAGATTCTACTTTTCCTCACTTCTATTCATCTACCATTCACCTGCTTTTTTCCTCAGTGCATCTTACCCTTTAGTATGACAAGAAGAGAATTTACAGTCAATTGTTCTTAAGAAACAAAGTTCTACAGTGCCTGTTCCTAATTTAACAAACAGGGAACTAAATATTTTTCTTTGCTGGGAAAAAAAGAAGCTAAATTATTTTTGGTATGTGCCTCCTGATTAGCTCTGCCTTGGGCATTGGCCCTTAACAGGAAATTTGCTCCCCACCCTTAATACCTCAAATTAAGAAATCTCAGGCTAAAGATTTGTGTGTGTATAAACCAGCACCTACTGGTGAAATATGACAATGCAGATGACTTCCAAATAATAAGGCCAACAAAGAAGGACTAGATCACTCAGAATCTAAACTGTGATTTTAGATTCTAAATGAGGAGGTGGTTTGATCCTTCTATCCCCATGTACAATGTCTGGAAACGTTTAGGGTTGACACAAGTGGCATCTAGTAAGCAGACTCCAGGAATGCTGCTAAACATCCTACATTGCAGAGACCAGCACCAAAGAATCATGTGGTTCATCCTACCATTAGTGCCAAGAGAGGAACCCTGCCTGGAAGCTCCTATAAGAGCCAGGTGAGTTATGCAGAACTAACAGGGATCTAATGCTAGGGGGAGGGTGCATAAAGAGAGGGGGAAATGGTCCAGAGTCAAAGATGTGCTACAAAACCCCAGACTAAGCTTTGGGCTACTGCTTATCCTCCCAAATGCCAGAACAGAGACAGGGAGCTCTTCGCATCTGCCTTGCCAGACACTGCCAATGAGGGCTTTCTTCATGGGGCAAGAGTTTGATCTGGTAGCAAAAATAATTCCATTATGTGACTCACCACCAGATCAACTGACTACTTCCACTCTACAAAGCATTCTTATATCACTGTTCACTTTTAACAAGGTCTAAACCAAAGAAAGAAGGAAGGAAGGACACTTAGGAAACAGACTACATCATTACTTTTTATAAAAATCTAATTGATAGTACTTCCCCTTCTCTAGAGGGACTTTGTTATCTAATCATTTTTATCTGGTATAATTTGCAAAGAGGTATTTACATTGGGGTAGAGGGGGTAATACTTAAGGATTCTTCTCATGCATCTATATTGTAATAAAATGATATTAGATGTGTTTCCTATTGCTTTGAATACCTGGAAAATTATATTAATCAAATAAACTTTTTAGATCATCATTCTGTCTTAAGGTCCTTAGTAGTAAAAATAAGCATGGTAGCCAGCTTTTCTCTGTAATAATATTCAGGCTTTAAATTCCAAATAACTACTTGATGGGTCAGCTAAATGTCTAAATTTTAAAAAGGGTTATATTAAAGAAATACCTTACAAAATAATGTTTTCCTTCGAATATTCACTATGGCTTCCTTTAAACAGTGTTTACCTTCCCCCCTGTTGGGAGAGAAAGAGAAGATGTCAACCAAAATCAGATCAGAAAATAGTATGTCTCAGGTGGGACAACAGAGACTTTCCTTGAAGTAGTTATCACATAAACCACTGCAATAACCCCATATTCTCTATGTACCTTCTCAATGCAGTTAGTTATTTTTGATATATTTTGAAGTTCTATCAAATTATTAATCATGTAAATATGTTACCAAGAAATGCTAAAAATGCACTATTGAATATGAATTGTGTATCCCAGGCCTACAATGTCCTATGCCCCAATGCTTCAGAGATATTAGACACTAAAATTTGATTAAAACCATATTCCCTGCATTTGCTGCCATTATCAATGATGCAAATTCACACATGTGTTAGTTAATGAAGCAGCCAGACAGGGTTTCACAGGCAGAGAAAAGGCTGAAAGAAATCTTTTTGCCAATGGAAGAGTGGCCAACTGTGGAAAATGATATGGATATCCAAGGTAGTCCCCACAAGCCAAAACTGTAAATAAGGTTAGACTCTCACATGGTTCTATGATCTGAGTATACATTACACTTTAAACCAAACATTCATTTCATTATAGGGATTTATGCCAGCTGGCAGAGCAAAGTTGACCAAAGTGAAAAATGAGCTGAAGTTTTCCTTCCTTGTAAAACTCAGCACGTTTGTAGCAATAGCCCCTTACCAGAAGAGGGCAATGGTAGGCAGGCTGGCATTACTCCTGAAGCACAGAGCTACCTGCAGTCAAGGTCAAGGTAGCACCCATCATGGGGGTGGGGGGCAGGGGCAGACCTCATGAAACAGCCTGGGGAACTGCTGGCTTCTAAGTGTCACACGCACAGTGCAAAGCCATAGGCTCTTCGCTTTTCCTTTCCCTTGGATGAATGAATAGACAACAAAAAGATCGAGTCATTCCAATATATTTTCCAGTGATGATACTGAGGCACTGGTCAATGCAATTCACCCACCACATTTAAAGTTGCCCTGGCCTGGCACAGAGCTTGTTATGGTTTGGTGTAAGGTCCCCCAGAAAATCTCATGTGTTGGCAATGTAGAAATATTCAGAAGTAATTAAATTAAGGCTCTAATTCATCCATGGATAAATTCACTGATAGATTAACAATGTGAATGGATTTACTAGACGGAAACTATAGAGAGGTAGGGTGTGACTGAAAGGTAGGTCACTCACTGGGGGTGTTGGTCTTGTGGGCTCTGTCTTGCCATGGTCCCTTCCTCTGGCTCTCTCTCTGCTTCCTGTTTGCCAGGAGCGAGGCAGCTTTTCTCTGCCGTCCCCTGCCACCATAATGTTTCTGCCTTGGAGCCCGCCGACCATGGAGCAAATGAACCTTGCCTTCGCTAAGTTGCTCGTCAGGTATCCCGGTCACGACAATAGAAAAGCTAACACAGAGCTACACAAAACTCTTCATAGTCCCAAAGTATGAATGAAGGTGCTTTGAAGATCTCTGAATGGAGAATTATTATGTAAATAATAGATGAGAAGGATTGTTTTTGTTTGTTTTTGGTACTGGAGATTAAACCCAGGACCTCTCCTAAATTCAGACACAAATTCATCTATATTTCCCTGGCTTTTCAGATTTCTTTAGTGGAGTCTCCAGCCCCCATCTCTGCTTCCTTTTCTCGCTCACTAGTTTTCCCAGCTCATCTTCCCAAACAGAGCATTTCCAGCACAGGGTATTCAGGCTCTCTAAGCAAAGCAATCTCTAACCTCCTCTCCGACTTGATAAACCATTCGCTCTGCTGTGCAGGTATACTCAGCATGTGCTTTCTCAACATTCATCTCTAGTGAGGGAAAAGACTTGTTCTCAGTTCAAGTTCAGGCATAAGCCAGCAGCAAATGGTGGGTGGAAAGTGGCACTTTCTGGAGCAAGAAAATGCCTGCAACCTGGGTGGGGTGACGTCATTCTTTTATGGCTTAGGAATTCCTAAGGCGAAAGAGAAAACCTCATAAACCATATACCTTGACTTCTCAGCCTGCCCCAAACTACATATTCTTCCCAAACCTGCTCCTTCCCCCGGTGTTGGCTCAGAGACCCTGACACCTCCCTTTCTTAGAAACCACATGCAAGCCATCACCACATCCTGGGGTTCTACCCCATCCCCTCCTGCAGTCTGGGCCACTGTAACAGCCTTGGTGGTCTGCTGTATCAGCTCACCTTTGACCTGCTACCATTTTGTTGTTAGAGTGATAGAGCCATGCCCTGCCTTCATCTAGCAGCCAACCCCATCTCAAGATCTTTTGAGAGGACTTCCACAGCTCTCAGAGTGTGAGGACCTGCGAGAGGCTGACCACACATCCCAGCCTGCCCAAGTCAGTTGCATCTTGCCCTACTATTTAAACTTAGTATTATAATTTTTATTACTAGTAGTAGTAGTAGTAGTAGTAGTAGTTTTAGTAGGGTTTGAGCCCAGGACAGTCTACCTCCCAGCTATACCACCCCCAGCCCTATTTCTATTTTAAAACAGGATCTCACTACATTGCTGAGGCCTTACTAAGTTGCTAAGGCTGACCTCAAATCTGAAATCCTCTGTCTCAGCCTCCCAAGTACTAGATTACAGGCGTGTACCACAGCGCCCAACCAGACATAATTTTTTTTTTTTTTTTTGGCGGTACTGGGGATTGAACTCAGGGGCGTTCTACCTTTGAGCTATTCCCCCGGCCCTATTCTTTTTTTTTATTCTTTATTTTGAAACTGGGTCTCACTAAGTTGCAGAGTGCCTCACTAGGTAGCTGAGGCTGGCTGCAAACCCAGATCCCCCAGTCTCAGCTTCCCAAATGCTGGGACTATAAATGTGTGCCAAGATTCAAGATGGCATCTAAGTGAAACACCTTTCCCCAGGCGCTGTGATTTCGAATCAAATTTGCCATAAAAACAGCTTCTTAAGCCGGGTGTGGTGGTGCACGCTTGTAATCCCAGCATTCGGGAGGCTGAGACCAGAGGATCTGGGTTCGCGGCCAGCCTCAGCTATCTAGTGAGGCACTCTGCAACTTAATGAGACTCGGTTTCAAAATAAAGAATAAAAAATAGGGCTGGGGGTGTAGCTCGGAGGTAGAATTCCCCTGAGTTCAATCCCCAGTACCGCAAAAAACAAACAAACAAACAAAAAAAACAGCTTCTTAACAGAAGGAAAAAAGCAACAAAAAAAGCAAAATTTGAACCAAACTAACGAAGACCCAGAGAGCTGATCAGGGAGAACAAAGGAGACCGCTGCATGGTCTCTGTTTTCATTTTGTATTGCCTTGATGTATTTATGTTTGTTTGGATGATTGGTTGCTTTCTTATTACTTGCTTAGCTTGTTGACTCTCCTCCTTATCCCTTTTACAAGCTTCCCTCCCTCCCATCTATATTCCTCTCCTCAACATTTTACTTCCTCTGTTTTCTTTTTCTTTTTTCCTGTCGCATTCGAAGACCATCTCATACTACCACTCTACCCAAAACTCTATGTTGACTACCAGAATCTCCCGACATATCTACCATCTCTAATCTTTACAATATATCAGCTCAACACACACAACCTCTAATTCCACTGGAATATGCCCTCTTCTTTACCCTATTCCTGCATTCATTACTGTGTGACCTCTCACCCAATCTTTATCACTGAACACAACCTGTCCCTGTATATACCATCAGACACCTCTAAACTCTCACTGCAGAGATTGGACAAGAAAACTTGCAAGAGCAGCAAAGATATAAGTTTAAGAACAGGGGAACTACGGGAAGGAAAAATAAAAAAGAAACAATGAGCTACCACAACCCCTCAATAACAGATCTCACCAACCCAGAATTGCAGAGATTACCAGAAGAACAATTCAGAGTTTTAATACTAGAAACAATACAGAATTTTCAGAAAGAATGTAGGGAGATCTGGAAAGAAATGAACAAATAAACAAAGAATTCAATGACCTGAAAAGGAACGAAAGAGAAGCATTGAACGAAGTGAAAGATGAAATAACTGAAATGAAGGCATCAATTCAAACTATAAACAGCAGATTAGACCACATGGAAAACAGAATATCGCTCTTAGAAGATGACCATTCCAAAAATGAATCCATGATACATAATTTAGAAAAAAAATATGACAGTATGAATTGGACATCAAAGAGAGTTGGGCCAATTTTAAAAGAGCTAACCTAAGAATAATAAGCATAGAAGAGAGAGTAGATGTTGAAACTTATGGAATAAACAATCTCTTCAAAGAAGTAATATCAGAGAATTTTCCAAACATAGAAAGAGAAGTTGACACACAGATACAGGAAACATACAGAACTCCCTCAAGACAAGACCAAAGAAGAGGTTCACCACGCCACATAGTAATCAAATTGACCAATGTAGAGGCTAAGGAGAGAATCTTAAAGGCAGTGAAAGTAAAAGGCCAAGTGACATTTAGAGGCAAGCCAATTAGAATCACTCCAGACCTCCCAAATCAAGTAATGAAAGCCAGGAGGGGCTGGAGTAACATATTCCAAACTCTGAAAGAAAATAACTTGCAGCCAAGATTCTTATATCCAGCAAAATTCTCTCTAAAAATTGACGGGGAGATAAAAATCTTCCATGACAAACAGAAACTGAAAGAATTTATGTCTTCCAAACCAGCACTAGAAAAAACTACTTAAATAGATTAACTACAAAGAAGAACTAACGAGTAAACTTCAGAACCAGAGAAACAATAATTTACAGGAAGTAAACAACTAAGCAAAGAAGAATAAACACCACTGAAAACAGAAGTCAAAACTCAAAATGTTAGGAATTAAAAATCATCTCTCAGCTGGGCGTGGTGGTGCACGCTTGTAATCCCAGCATTTGGGAGGCTGAGACCGGAGGATCCGGGTTCAAGGCCAGCCTCAGCTACCTAGTGAGGCACTCCGCAACTTAGTGAGACCCGGTTTCAAAATAAAGAATAAAAAATAGGGCTGGGGGGGTAGCTCGGAGGTAGAACGCCCCTGAGTTCAATCCCCAGTACTGCAAAAAAATAAAAATAAAAAAATAAATAAAATCATCTCTCAATAATCATACTAAATATAAACGTTCTTAACTCCCCAATAAAAAGGCACAAGGTGGCAAGATGGATCAAAACCCAGAATCCATCTATATGCTGCCTGCAAGAAACACATCGTATAAGCAAAGATTCCCACAAACTAAAGGGGAAGGGCTGGAGTAAGGTAATCCATGCCAATGGAACCCGAAGACAAGCAGGAGTAGCAACCATGATATCAGATAAGTTAGACTTCAAGCCTAAGCTTATCAGAAGAGACAAAGCAGGTCATTTTTTTACTAGTAAAAGGAACAATCCAGCAAGAGGAAATAACAATTATCAACATCTATGTCCCAAACATAGCTGCAGCAACCTTCATAAAACAAACTCTGTATGATATAAAGACACACATAGATCCCAATACACTAATACTAGGAGACTTCAATACTCCTCTTACACCTCTAGATCGTTCTTCTAAACAAAAGGTCAGTAGAGATGCCTCAGACCTAAAGAATACCATAAACCAAATGGACCTATTAGACACATATAGACTCTTTCACCCAACTATAGCTGAATTCACATTTTTCTCAGCCACCCAGGGAACCTTCTCCAAAATAGACCACATTCTGGGCCACTAAGCAAGCACTAGCAAATTAAAAAAATGTAACATAATTCCCTGCATCTTTTCAGACCACAATGGAGTGAAATAGAAATAAACTCTAAGAAGACCCAAAGTAACCATGTAAACACATGGAGACTGAACACCACATTGCTGAACAAGGAATGGGTCATAGAAGAAGTAAGGAGAGAAATTAAAAAATTCCTAGAAACCAATGAAAACAGAGACACAACATATCAAAACTTCTGGGACACCTTGAAGGTAGTACTAAGAGGCAAATTTATAGCACTGAGTGCACACATAAGAAGAATAGAAAATCACCAAATAAATAACCTAATGACACAGCTCAAACCCCTTGAAAAACAAGAACAATCTAACCCCATAGCCATAGAAGACAGGAAATCATGAAAATCAGAGCAGAAATTAATGAAACAGAGAACAACAACAACAACAACA
>PVLC010000379.1:204815-215053 GCA_004027655.1 Graphiurus murinus
GCGCACGCTTGTAATCCCAGCATTCGGGAGGCTGAGACCGGAGGATCCGGGTTCGCGGCCAGCCTCAGCTACCTAGTGAGGCACTCTGCAACTTAGTGAGACTCGGTTTCAAAATAAAGAATAAAAAATAGGGCTGGGGGTATAGCTCGGAGGTAGAATGCCCCTGAGTTCAATCCCCAGTACCGCAAAAAAAAAAAAACAAAAAAAAACCCAAAAAACAAAAACAGAAAATCAACAAAACCAAAAGCTGGTTTCTTGAAAAAATAAACAAGGTAGATAAACCATTGGCCAACCTAACCAAAAGAAAGAGGGAATCAACCCAAATTACCAAAAGGTGATACTACCACCGACAATATGAAAATACAGAGGACAGTCAGAAATTATTTTGAAAAACTATACTCCAACAAAATGGAATCTAGAAGAAATTGACAAATTTTGAGACACATATAACCTCCCTAAATTGAGTCAAGAAGATATAGGAAACTTAAACCGACCAATAACAATCAAAGAGATAGAAACAGCAGTAAAGAGTTTACCATAAAACAAAAGCCCAGGGCCAGGTGGTTTTCCAAGTGAATTTTATAAAACATTTATAGAAGAGCTATTTCCAATACTCCTCAAACTATTCCGTGAAATAGAAAGGAACAGGACCCTCCCAAACACATTCTATGAAGCCAATATCACATTAATACCGAAACCAAATAAAGTCAGCTCAAGAAAAGAAAACTATAGGCCTATATCACTGATGAATTTAGATGCAAAACTGCTAAACAAGATAGTAGCAATGCGCATTCAAAACCACATCAAGAAAATTATACACCATGACCAAGTCGGGTTCATACCAGGGATGCAAGGCTGGTTCCACATACGAAAAAAAATCCATGTAATTCACCACATAAACAGAATCAAAGACAAAAATCACATAATCATCTCAATTGATGCTGAAAAAGCATTTGACAAGATCCAACACCCATTCATGCTAAAAGCACTTCAGAGAATTGGAATAGAAGGAATGTACCTCAACATCATAAAGGCAATATACAATAGGCCTACAGCCAATATCATATTAAATGGAGAGAAACTGCAAGAGTTCCCACTAAAAACAGGAACAATGCAAGGATGTCCATTATCACCTCTTCTGTTCAATATAGTACTCGAGACTCTAGCCAGAACAATAAGGCAAGAGAAGGAAATCAAAGGGGTAAAAATAGGGAAAGAAGAACTAAAACTATCCCTTTTTGCAGATGACATGATGCTATACTTAGAAGACCCAACAAACTCAACCAAAAAACTTATAGAACTGATCAACAAATTCAGCAAAGTGTCTGGATACAAAATCAATCTTCAAAAATCAGAAGCTTTTCTGTATGCCAACCATAAACCCACCAAAAAAGAAATCCAGAAAACAATTCCACTCAAATTAGCACCCTGAAAAATAAAACACTTAGGGATAAACCTAACCAAAGAGGTAAAAGACCTCTATAAGGAAAACTATAAAAAGTTGAAGAAAGAAATCGAGGAAGATCTTAGAAGATGGAAGGATCTACCATGCTCTCAGATAGGCAGAATAAATATCATCAAAATGGCCATCCTCCCAAAACTGATCTACAGATTCAATGCAATACCCATGAAATTACCAAGGTCACTCCTCACAGACATAGAAAAATCAGTCCTTAAATTCATTTGGAACAACAAGAAGCCCAGAATAGCCAAAGTAGTTCTTAGCAATAAAAACCATGCAGGAGGTATCATAATACCTGACTTCAAACTCTACTACAAAGCCACAGTAATAAAAACAGTATGGTATTGGCACAAAAACAGACACATAGACCAAGGGAGCAGAATAGAAGACTCATAAACAGACCCACAGGCTTATAGTCAACTGATTTTTGACAAAGGAGCCAAAAATATACACTGGAAAAAAGATAGCCCTTTAACAAATAGTGTTGGCAAAACTGATTAACCATATGCAGGAAAATGGAAATAAAACCCACTTTCTCACCCTGCACAAGAGTCAACTCCAGGTGGATCAAAGACCTGGAAGTCAAGCCAGAGACCTTGCAGCTACTTGAAGAAGGCATAGGGCCAACACTACAACACATAGGCACAGGTAAAAACTTTCTCAATACGACCATAAAAGCACAAGCAACTCAAAGGAAGATCAATACATGGGATTGCATTAAACTGAAGAGCTTCTGTGCAGCAAAGCAAACTATCAAGAACCTCAACAGAGAGCCTACAGAGTGGGAGAAGATTTTTGCCAGTTGCTGTTCGGATAGAGGACTAATACTTAGGATATACAGAGAACTCAAGAAAATCACAGCTAAGGATACAAATAACTCAATCAAAAAATGGCCAAAGGATCTAAATAGACACTTCACAAAAGAAGAAATACAAATGGCCAATAAGTGTATGAGGAAATGTTCCACATCATTAGCAGTCAGAGAAATGCAAATCAAAACTACCCTGAGATTTCACCTAACTCCAATCAGAATGGCAATCATAAAAAACACGAACAACAACTGCTGGCAAGGGTGTGGAGAAGTGGGAACCCTAATACATTGCTGGTGGGATTGCAAACTAGTGCAACCACTTTGGAAAACAGTATGGAGGATCCTCAGATGAATGGAAATGAACCTACCATATGATCCAGCAATACCTCTTCTGGGATATCTACCCAAAAGAATGGAAACCAAACTATCAGACAGACACATGTGTATCTATGTTTATAGCTGCACAATTCACAATAGCCAAACTATGAAAGCAGCCAAGATGTCCATCTTCAGATGAATGGATTACAAAACTATGGGATATGTACACAATGGAATTTTACTCAGCCATAAAGAAGAACAAAATCATGTTTTTTGCAGGGAAATGGATGCAGCTGGAAAACATTATGTTAAGTAAGATTAGCCAGTCACAAAGAGTAAGGAAGCATATGTTCTCCCTAATATGCGGATACTAGGGAGAACATGGGGCATAAGAGGGTCTCCAAATGAAAAAGGAGAGACCCTCAATAAGCAAAGAAGTTGATTTAACCGATGGGGATGGACGGGGGTGGGAGGGAATACCCTAATGCACACAATGTACTTACACAATTATGTCAAGGTCACTCACTAAACTGATCTTGAGAGGGAGGGAGGGCGAGGGAGTGGGGTGGGAATTGGGAAAGGGGTCAAATGAGAAATGTGTGCACATATGTCGTCATCAATTTGTACCTAACAAAGATGTATGCTTACAATGCATGAATTATTACAATAAAAACAAAAAGCTAGACATAATTATTAATAGCATCCCCTTTTGCTCTAAAACCTGTCTCTCTCGTCATGATAACCCACATGGTCTTGTTACCGATAAGCTTCTGTGAGGTCTGGGCCTGCTAGATTCTCCAGTGCATTGTCAATTTGCCACCCCCCGGGTTCTGCTCCAGTCCTGCTGCCCTTTGCTGTTATCTACTGAGTGTACATGGGGTGCCAGCCCTGTGCTGAGCGCTAAACACAGAACAGAATAGAAAAGACAGGACCTTGGCACCGCTGGAAGGTACTCTACGCCCTGCTTCCCCCCCCCCACCTCTCATGGGCTCACACCAGGGCTCCCTTCAGTCTTGGCTCCCCTTCATGGAAACTTTCTGAGGCTCCAGACCAGGATGGCCCTCCCTTTATCTGGCTGGCAGCATCCAGCATCATGTCCCCCCACTTTTTTTTTCTTTCTGTACTGTGGATTGAACCCAGGCACTCTACCATTGAGCTACAACCCCAGCCCACCCCCCACCCCCCTTAGTTTGAGACAGATTCTCAACAAAGTTGCCTGGGCTTGGCCTAGAATTTGCAGTCCTTCTGCCTAAGCCTCCTGGGTAGCTGGGATTATAGGCGTGTGCCACCATGTCCCTCTTTTTGAAAGAATGAAAGATTGCATTTTTTTCCTGCTTCTGTATGGTTGGTCTGATGGCCAGTTTCTTGCAAAAGGTGAGGAGGTTTGCATCTATTTTTGTTAGTTATTAATGCTTGGTTAGTTATGGATGCTTAGCAATGACTGGCCCATAGGGAGTACCCAATAAGGAAAGGAGGGAGGGAGACAAGGAGGGAGGGAAAGGAGAGGGAAGGAGAGGAAAGGGAAAAGAAAAGGAGGGAAGGGAAGGGAAGAGTAACAGAGGGGAGGGAGGGGCTGCACACCCATTCCTTCACTCAGAGCCGACTCTACTTCCTGGGTCCCAGTGTACCTCTGATGGTTCCCAGGGTCTTACAAATCCTCCACTGACCTTGGCTTCTGCCCTTGCTGGCTGCCGCCCCCAAGGCATAAGCTGGTCTACAGAGTCCAACAGGAGAGGAGCTGCCCATCCCCCCATCATCCTCACAGTCCTCAACTCTGCACCCCTCGCAAATACTCTCATTTCCAGCAAGGGGCTACAGGAAGATCCCCTGGGAAACCATAACCAAAGGAAAAAGAGATGGCAATCTGATATCAGACAAAATAGACTTGAAGGCAAAAATCACTATACCAAGCTGAGAGATGTTTCACCTAAAAGGAACAAACTATCCAGAGAAACCAGTCACCATTTTTCGTACAGAGATTCCTTCTTCCCACAGTGATTTTTTTTTTTTTTTTTTGTGGTACTGGGGATGGAACCCAGGAGCATTCTACCTCTGAGCTACACCCCCAGCCCTATTTTTTATTCTTTTGAAACGGTCTCACTAAGTTGCAGAGAACGTCTCACTAAGTTGCAGAGAACCTCACTAAGTAGCTGAGGTCGGCCGCGAACCTAGATCCTCCAGTCTCGGCCTCCCAAGTACTGGGATTACAAGCGTGCGCCACCACGGCCGGCCCACAGTGATTTATCTCAAGCTTCTCTCCACCTTGAGGAGGAGAGGATCTCTGCTTCATGTGCACTCAAGGCTCACAGAGCAGCTTTCCCAAAGCGGTTCTGAAATACTGAAGAATAATACTGCTTGCAGCTTACAGAAGTCCACTTTTTTCTTCAGCCTCTGTCCATTATGGGTTAAAATCTCACAGTCTGAATTCCAGCCTGGGTCCATGCTCCCATCTGGAGGAGCACTGAAAGGACATGATGCTCCCTCTTCAAGACCTGGTGATTTTCACCACAATATGCCACCATGGCGGGGGTGGGGTGGGAGCTCAAGACCGGTGCATTGCGATGAAATAAACCACACTGAGAACCCCCTGTGGAAAGAGTGAGTCAATCGCGGGCACCACAGTCACACCCTCACATCCAGAGGGGACCAGAGGACCCACCCATGCGCCCTACTAATTTTTAAATTGATAAATAAGAAGTGGGTATGTCTGGGGGATACTGGGATACAGTGTGATGATCTATGCATACACTGAGGACTAATTAAATCAGGCTCATTAACGTACCCATCTCCCCACACACTTCGCTTTTCTTTGTGGGGACATCAATGTTTTTATTGGTTCTTTTTTGTTTGTTTTGTTTTGTTTTTGGGTGCTGGGGCTTGAACCCAGGGTCCCTTGCATGCTAGGTGAGCGCTCTAACACCAATCTATAGCTGCTGCCTGATTCGTTTTTTTTAATTAAATAAACTAAATATAGACGAAAGTGCTAATATTTCTCCCACACCACAGTGGATCACTTAAGCTCCCCTCCCCCGCCACCTTGGCATATGCAAAGGACCATGGAGACCACTGCAGTCAACTGGAAAAACATCTGGATGGCCCAGATGAGGCTCAGAATATAGATATATAAATAAATAAAGTCCTGCCAAAAAATGTCAGACTTATACTAGAACAACAAGAATCAAATGAGAAGTGGGAGATTTATAGTGACAGATTAAAATTTATGAAGAAATTAAAACTATCCTGAGAATCCAGTATAACAAACAGCATACAGAGACAAATGGAAAAACTGCAATATATGTTCCTCTAAAACACAGCTTTTGCTTATCTCACAGGCTCTGCACCTGCCACCCACTGCAGGAACCACCTCCTCCAGACCCCTGGGGGAGGGAACTCCCTAATTCCATTCCACTTCAGCTCTAGTGCTCCTGTCTTTGAGAGCTCTCTGACCACCCTGTCTAAACCCAGGCCACCTCAGTCACTAGTCATCTAATTATGTCTTTTATTTTCCTTATCATACTTCTCAGTCTAGGTGGAGTATCCTTAATCTTGGGAACAGAAGTGTTTCCAATTTCAGAGGTTTTCAGATTTCAGGATATTTGCTTAGACATTGCCAGTGGAACAGCCCGAATTAGAAAATACCAAATCCAAAACTCTTGGAGTGTCATTTTGTTGCTAAAAATGTTTTAGATTTTCAAGCATTTATGATTTTGAATTCTCAGATTAGGGAAATTCACCCTCTATCTGAAATTATCCTCTTTCTTCCCCTGTGCACTATCTGCCTTGTCCTGAATGAAATATCACCTTCATGAGACCAAGGACCTTGTCAGTCTTATTAAAAACTGTGTCCTCATACTGAGAACCTTTTCTGGCACATAGGAAAGAAGGGATAAGCTTGAATAAATACAACTGTTAAAAACAATAGGAGAAATATAGGTGCAGTAGAAGATTGAACCCAAGAGGGCAAACACTAATAGGACTACAGTGTCCTCTTTACATAATGTGGATCTTCAAGACATATCTCAAACTCTGTCCAATGAAAGCAGAGATTATATATAGCATCTCTTCAAATACTCATGAAACAGCCTCTGTACTCATCAGTCTATTCTTCCAATTTTCTAAATGCATTTGAACTTCTCTGTTGAGCTGTGGGGCCAGGAGGTGAGAGTGGGACCTGGTCCTCTAGCAGGCAGCCAGAGGCAGAGGTTCTGACCCCAGCACATGCGTTCTGCTCCCCTGTCTGTCTACCGGGCCCTCCATCCAGTGTCTCGCTGCTCAGCAGGCCATCCATTCACGGTCTACACAGGGAGATATAATCTAGTTGGCCCAGGAATATGAGGGTAAAGCCAAGGACTCCGCAAATATAAGCTCCCTAGGCCACTGAGGTACTCTCTTTAAGAAACATCTCATGTATCTAATGTGATAAACGGTGTTACTTGGGGCTCTGTCATTTATACTTTTTTTGTGTGTGTGTGGAATGTAGCTACAACATCAGTTCCTTGGAAAAGTATTGGTAATTGTGCTTTATTTTCTACCTTAGAGTTAATTTAGGGACCCAAACCTTTTTAAAAGATTTGTTTCACTACTAAAATTAGTTATCTTCTGTTTATAATCAAACCAGATTTGGGGCAAGATGGAAAAATGCTTACAGCCTCTATACCAAACCCTATGGTCATGCCATAAATAATTCATAGCAAGATGACTACTTCTCAGTGGCAGTCTCAAATTCCCATTTTAATCAGAACTGATCTGGGAATCTATTTCTCAATTTACATGTGGCTGGGGAGCGCCTCACCATGTGAGTCCTCGACTCCATCATGGATATGGGCGCGTTTCCCAAACTCCTAAAACATCAGGACATTATTAACCACTGGTGATCATTTTCTTCTACCCTCTGATGCTCTTAACTTCATCAAAGTTAAAGGCATGGCGGTAGCTTCAGAGGGAAATCAAAAGCTAAAAGCCACAAAACACCAATCGTACTATGTTCACTGATATTTCCAAATGTTTAAACAGGCCTCACAAGGAAAAAAGCTCGAAGATTCACTGAGTTATGTAAACACACAAACTCATACCAGAAACATAAAGACTAAGCAATAAATAAAAGTACCAACCAGTGTATTACTTTGCTTTGACTCTCAAAAGTCTTATCTCTGCGGCTGCTTTGCCTTACTCTGGGGTAAGCAACATAGGGAAGCCTTTGTTACACTATTTTTGTTTCCAAAAATAGTCTTTATTTATCCCCCTGCAAAACTCTGTAACACACACACACACACACACACACACACACACACACACACACACCTATTTTTACAAAGTAGATTCCCCTTAAATATTCAGCTGGTTCACAATATGAATTCCAAAAACTTCTGATAAGCACCAAGCTGTATGTCTGAGTACTGGCGAGGAGGCTCAAACTGCCATAGAAAGAACTAGAATCTTCACACTGCCAATTCTGCTGGTTGGCTCCCAACTCTGGCTCTGTAGGTGGAACCTCTGTAGCCTGCACATGGTCTTAGATTTCTTCAAGAAATGAAACAACTGCCAACCTGAGGGCAGAGGCTCAAAAGGCTTCCCAAACTCATGAAATTCTCCTGGCACCAAGAAAACTGCTAGGTTGGGCGTATATTGTTTTATATCCAGGTGGACTTGAATTGAAAAAAAAAATTTATATGATAGCAATTATGGGAGAGAGTTCTTGAATCTTCAATAATTTTGAAGTTCCTCCTTTCTTAGACATGGAATTCTAACAAAAATAGATTCGAAAGAGAAATGGATAAGTGAACAGGGTCACTTTTTCATTTCACTTCATTTTATTTTAGGTACTAGAGATTGAACGCCGGGCCTCAAACATGCTAACGCCGGGCCTCAAACATGCTAGGTAAGCACTCAACATTGAGCTACATCCCTAGCCATTTTTGTTTTTGTTAAACTTTAAGAATTCACTAAGGCTGACATCAAACTTGGGAACCTTCAGTCTCAGACGCCTCAGTAACTTGGATTTATAGGCCTGTGCCACCTTACCCAGCTTCAGGATCACATTCTAACAGGCCATTTATTTTATCTTCTACCTTGAGGCTGAAGAACAAAACATAAGGTTAAATTATAAAAACTAAACCTCTCATTAGCATGACAGGAAAATTATATCTACCTACTACTCCTAAAACAGGATGTTTAATAAAATTAAAAGCAAAATTAGGAAGCAAGATCTGAATTTTTTTGGTATTTAGATACCATCCTAAACTTACTATTACAAAAAGTTAAAAATAAGAATGCAGAAAGCAAATAGACTCAGAAATCCACCCAAACAACTCACTGAAGTATCAGCACATTTCTCTACTTGCACAGCTCAAATGAAATAATAAATATTGTCAAGTCCTTAAGTCATATAAATAGAGGAAAGCTCCAGGAGTTCTCTAAAAGCCTCAGCTTTGAGGAGGCTGCACTTGGTTACTTAGTTGGAGGGCGGCTGAGATGTCTGCATCTATGCTTTGGAGGAAATCCCAAATTATAGAAATATCTAACATGACCAGTCAAACATGCTGAGCCCAGGGGTACTTGACTAGTGGGGTGAAGACTGGCCAGCTACTCTGGTCAGGCATGGATCTTGATGTGGACAGCAAGGATTTTCTTTTCTGGGTCTTCAGACTGAGTTGACAAGTCTAGACCCCCCCCCCCCGCCCATGTCTGAGTATGTAAGGAGATAGGTCCAGGGCTTAGTCCAAGGAGCTAGTCTAGTACAATAGTAACATTCCCAGGAGGGGAGAAAAAGAGAGGGAGAAAGAAGAGAAAAAGAAAGGAAAAGTAAATTTCCAAGAATATAGCAAAGTCAATGAACCTTAACCTTCATAAGCCCTTTAACTCCTAAAATAAAATTATTTTCTACTCTATAAATGTCACTTGTTGCATTTGTTATTACTCGTGAGAATCAGATAGAGGAGAGGAGAGTGACTGTGGAAGATGTAAATCCCATTTGAATGACTGAATCTCACCAAATTAATGACATTTCAAAAATAATGATGTTTATCAAAATAATATCATGTTCTCACGAAGGGACCAGGTTAACCACAAAGATTCTTTGTTTTCCTTAATTGTTCTGATCTTCTTTTGCTTTGAAATAATTTCAGACCTTTCAGAAAAGTTGTGAGAACAGTAGAAAGTTGGAAAACTTAATACAATATTGTAAATTATCTTCTAAAAACTTAAAACTATGTTTTAATAAACTTCAAAAGTTAAAAACTAAGCCAGCTGTGGAGGTGCATACATGTTAATCCTAGCACTTGGTAGGCTGAGATAGAAAGATCACAGATTCAAAAGCCAGCACATGGTAACTTAGCAACACCCTGCTTATAAGTAAGTAAGTAAGTAAATAAATAAATAAATAAATAAATAAAAATAAATACAGGAACAAACAGACAGACCTGGGGATGTAGCTCAGTGGTAGAACACCCCTAATATTGTAAAAAAAAAAAAAAGAAAAGAAAAAAGTGTAATCTCTAATAATGGTTGCTCAACAATCATAATGATTAATTACTTCACACAGGTAAAACACCATGTCTGCATCTGCCTGTGTGTATGTTTAATTAGAGCTTCCAAGACAGAGATTGGCATTTGTGACCCACTTCCAGAGTGCATAGATAAGGCAGACTT
>PVLC010000379.1:215153-225722 GCA_004027655.1 Graphiurus murinus
TCCTCCTCCTCCTCCTCCTCCTCCTCCTCCTCCCTCCCTCCCTCCCTCCCTCTCCCTTTCTCCTCTCTCCTCTTTCTCTTCTCTCTCCTTTCTCTTTCTCTTATAAAGAAATCACTGACAAACTTTGGTATTTCATTAGTGGTACTAACCTACCTAATACTTACAGAACTATAAAGAAGTCCTAAATTAGAACCTATAAGAGATCGTGATTTTTGGATTTGTAAGTTATTTTTCTCATTACTTGAGTCCTAGAGAGTCATATAAGGATTTCCTAGGAAACAACTGTGAATACAATCAAGTACCCTAAAACAAATGAAAACAATTCTAAAGGCGAAGTGTACCTTCCCTTTGCCTTAGCAACTTATGAAAGCATCTTCCTTGGAGATAAGATGAATTTTTAGGAAAAGAGGTAAAGGGGCTTGTATTAAGTAAATTGAAAAGATCCTGTAGAGAGTTTAAAGCCTGGCTGTTCATGTTTATTCAAAAGGCCACTCTGCACATTAAAGTGGTGAATCATGAGTCGAGTTTTCTTTCAAGTTCCCCTGTACCCTCCATGTGGCTAATACTCTCGCCGGAGTTTTCTTTATATTTTTAACTCCTTATTTCTATGGTTATTCAAGAATGTGTTCAAATCATACTTTAGGGGCCTTTCTAGGGCAGCACTGCAGACTCTTTGAGGGGCAGAATTTAATTTGTATTAGTTTCGATAAAGAAGCCTAGCACAGAGCTTGGCTTACGGTATGTTTATCTGTTACGTGAATGACTGAACCACCAAAATATTGATTGATGTGGGATCACCATGACCAGATGATCATAAGCAGAGACAACCTGTCTTAATGGGCCCCATGGTGGCCCTCACTGTCCATGTCCTAATTCCTAGAAGCTGGGAATGCTATGTTATCTGAGGAAAAAAGGATCTTCACAGATTTAATTAAGATACTGGTCCTGAGATGAAGAGAGTACCCTAGACTATCCAGATGGGCCCCAAATCCAATCATAAATGTCCTTATAAAAGACACAAAGAAAACAAACCCACAAATGAAAAGGTGATATAAAGACAAAGCAGTGTGATATGGTCACAATGCTATATTAGTTTCCACCAGAAACTATAAATAATAAACTACATTAGTTTCCACTGGAAATGGAAAAGGCAAACAATGGATTCTGCCTTACAACCTCTAGGATCCCAGCCCAGCTGACAACTTGATTTTAGACTTCTGGCCTTCAGATTTGTGCAAGAACAGATTTCTGTTGTTTGAAACCACTTTGTTGGGGATAATTTGTTACAGCAGCCCCAGGAAACTAATAGAGAGGCCTACCAAAATCATTTCAGCAGATAAAAATAATTTGATGGAAACATCTGAATCCTGAAAATATATTTCAGACAGTTGGCATTTGTCAGTTGGCTTACCATTTCTAAAGTTTCCTGTTATGCTGAGAGTTGTCTTTGTTGCAGAAATGCTATTAATTTTATTTGTTAACTAATTCTACCTTATATTATTCCAAAAAGGAACATGACAGCTGATAAACCTAAACCCAACAATTCCTATACACCTGCTTGAAAACTGACTCTTTGCATTGCAAAATCAAAGTGGAAATCATGTGCTTTGTCAAGTATAATTTTATCACGTGAACAGATCTTTAGTTTGATGACTTGAGTTTAGCCGGGTAGAGAACCGAGGGAAGTTCCTCCAGTCTGAGGAAAAGGATGAACAAATGCAGGGGTCGGTCTGAAAGTGCACGGTGATGCTGAACCATGACGGAGGGCATGACGGGGAAGGTGAGGCTTGACGGAGACTGGAACAAAGAGGTGAGGCCAGCAAAGAGTGGGGAAGGGGCCTGGGGAACAATCTACATCCCTTCTCAGGAAGCTACCAGAAGTGTGTTCCATCAAGCAAAAGAACAAACCCAGAAAGTGGAAGCCATAACAGGAGGAAAGAAGATATAAAGAAGGAGGGCGAGGATAAACTGAGGATATCTGTCGGACACAGCCAAGCCAGAAAGCAGTAGGATGACTTCTCTTGAAAGAGAGAAAAACCTGATGGGTTTGATCATGGGGAGAAATTCTTTGGAAGGACTTTATAGTTCATCTGTATAATTGTGCAAGAAAACAGAAACAAAGAAAGCTGTATACAAAAATGTCAATTCTAAATTCCAGGAAAAACAAGCCATTATAGTAAGAAAACATACTCACAGTATACAGTTTGGCTCATCAGAGAAAATACATATATAGTTATAGTAATATAAACATTGAATAAAAATTTAACTGAACACTGATACACAATCATGGAAGACAGAAAGGGGGTAAGTGTCTATAAGGTAGGTGGGAAGTGAGAGGTGTAAGAGTGCTTAATTCTCGACTACAGACGTCAAAAGATAATTTCAGAACCTGGCAAGTTAGGAAATTACGACAGGCTGGGGAGAAACTCAGTGACAGACTGCTTGCCTAGCATGTGAAAGGCCCTGGGTGTGACCCCTAGTACCACACACACAAAAATCACATACCCACATACATTCATGTCATAAGCAGCTAAAAATAAGCATCTTCTGGATTAGACAATTTCCAGATAGGGAGAAGTAGAGATAGGGGGTCTGCTACTTTTCATTAACATTCTTGTACTGCCACTTGATATTTTAAATGATGTACACACACAAAATGATAAAATAGTAATTATCAAGCAACTGCATTTGAAAGCAAATAGAGAGGCAGGACAGGCTGTAAGATTTTGTTTTGTTTCTTTTTATTTCTAGCATTGCCTGTGGATTTTTCTCATCATCACACAGGATAAACACAGAGTGCCACCTGGATCCAGAGGGGTGCCAAGGGACGAAACTGGAGGCAATGACTCTGGCCTTGTGGCTGCCACACGGTCCTGGCAGCAGTGGGTAACGGCCTGCACCAAGACAAGAGCAGCAGAAACGAGGAAGAAAAGTGTCCAAAAAACAGGCAAGTGTGATGGGGCAGGACTGCCAGGCGTACCAGGCGTCAGATGTGGGCAAGAATGAACCATCACCCCCATTTTCAAGACCTGTAAACTGAGGCTCCAAACAGATAAGATCAAATGGCAAGTAGCTGGCAGAGACCCAGCCCTCCTTTGGCCTCAAGTGTACTATCTTCTGCACAAACATCACTAGCTAATACTGTTGTAGCTGCACTACCATCCTTCACCCCCACAGATCAAATAAAAACTTGAAAGTGACTCACAAAATATTAATTATTTTAAACATCAAAGACATTTTTACGTATATAGCAAACTGAATTTCACATTAAACCTCTCCCCATGACTGTTTTCTCATCCTCGCCGAGTAGGCCCCCGGGAGCTCTGTGCTGACTTCATCCCAGGCCTGGCTACAGCTGATGGAACAATCACTTCATGTTTTTCAGCAGCAAGGAACTAGGGGAGGACGGTGGTCAAGAGAGTCCCCGCACATGGCTCTGCCTGTCACCTGTAAACCTGGGTCACGAGGAGCTGCAGCAGTCTGAGAAGAGCCACACTGAATCCCACAGAGGAGCAGACAGGACAAGTGCCAGAGGGTCCTCCCCACTGGAGCTCCGGGAGCCCTCCCTGTGACTGTGTGATCAATTCCAAATGGACACAGCTGGTCTGCTTTACCCACCCCGAGACTGGCAGCTCTTCCCACCCACGGCCCTGGGCCTGGATCAGGCCTTGGCCACTGCCAGGCCTTCTGCTTTCAGCCCTGTCCCAGCCCACACCACAAGCTCGCCTTTAGACCAGTGGCCCTACCTCCCAGGCCCAGGGCAAGCAAGGGGGAAAAAGAGCATTCCAAACATTAGTGCTCCTCTTACTGATTAAAAAACAAAAAAAGATACTTCAGTTACTGTTTCACATCCTTTAAAAAGTGGACTTAACTTTCACAAACATAACAAAGTCAATCACTAAACTGAACTCGAGAAGGAGGGAGCGGGAGGGAGTGGGGCAGGAATTGGGGAAGGGTTAAATGAGAGAGGTGTGCATGTATGCCTTTACCACCTTGTGCCTAACAAAGATGTATGATTACAATGTACCAAGAATAATTTCTTAAAAAGTGGATTTAGCCAGGTATGATGGCACACGCCTGTAATTCCAGTACTTGGGAGGCCAAGACAGGAGAACTGCAGGTTCAGGGCCAGCCCTGGAAACTCAGTAAGACTCTTAGCAACATAGTGAGAACCTGTTTCCAAATAAAAAAGTAGGGCTGGGGATGTAGTCCAGAGGTAGAAGGCCCCTAGGTTCCATCCCCAGCAACACACACACAGACAGACATACACACACACACACAGGTTTAAGAGATTCAAGTAAGAATTCAGATGTAGCTAAATGATGTGAAAGGTAACACTACAAAAGATTTGTTGATCTGCTCATGATTTTAAAGCTTTCCATGCTCTAAGTGAGCATTTCAAATGTATCACCAGCTGCAATAAACCATTCATTCGTTCAATAAGCACCGGCTGCTCAGTGCTACCGCGCACGAGGCACCGGGAGGACGATGTGAACAAGCAGTCCTGGGCTTTGTCTTCGGATGATGCTTCAGGCTCACTTTGGAAACAATTAGAGTTCAACGCAACACTTTAAAAAGTGAAGGAATGGTTACTCTATTTATTCTATGATTAATCTCCCTCCATATAATCATGTCTCTAAGTATAGAGAAATAAATACAAAAGCATTTGACATCAACATATACAGGTCAGTTGAAAGGAGGGAAATTTTCTAAATTACATGAAAAGCAGTAAAATGTTTCCTAAATGAATTCAACTCCCCAATGAATTAATTAGAAAAAAATTTAATATAAGTTCTACCAGGAAGAGAATGTTACCAGCCATTCTATCTCTCAGCGACTGTCCCAGGCTCTTGTGGCAGTGTCCCTTCCTGGTGGAACTGAGCTTGAAATCTGTCTGGCCAGGGAAGCAATTCTCACCAGCTTCTCTACATACCTGTACCCATTAGTTCATCCTGTGCCAAGAGGCCTGATGCAGAGGAAAGATTTGACCTCTATTTGCACTTGGGGTTCAGTTAGGCACAGGCAGCTCTAGCAATAAACTGCTGGGTTATCAAGATCCACTGACAGCTTGGTGCAGTAGAGAGATACACATCCAGTGAGGTGGCTGTGACCTGCTGCCCCACCAAAACTCTATGCACACCAATGGGTTGCACCTTGGGGCAGAAGACATGTTCCTTTGATGGTTTTGCAGTTGGGCCACCCTGCTGTGGGCGGATTCTATTGCTGGGTAGAACGAGGAGGCTGCTGGGGAGGGAAGAGGACCAGTAGCAGCCTCGTTGGCCAATATGTCAGCATCCTGGCACAAGGGCCCCTTTTAGCGAATATCCAGATCTGGGGGAGGAAGGGCATTTTAATGGGGATGGAACATGTGGGAACACACCAGGCCCACAGCCACGCACCCCCTCCATCCTTCAGCGGACAGCATGGACATAAGCCGTCCTCTCAACTCCTCCACCCTCCAGGTTTGTATGCTCTGTTTCCACATATCACTTCATTTTAAGAAAAGGTTGCATAGCTTTAAAAAAGGGAGAGAGAGAATAGGTTTGAAAAACGTTGATTTATGCCACTGAGATTCTTAGAAGGACTTTAGTAAATCTTTTTTTTTTTTTTTTGAGGTACTGGGGATTGAACTCAGGGGCATTCTACCTCCGAGCTACACCCCCAGCCCTATTTTTTATTCTTTATTTTGAAACAGGGTCTCACTAAGTTACGGAATGCCTCACTAGATAGCTGAGGCTGGCCACGAACCCGGATCCTCTGGTCTCAGCCTCCCAAATGCTGGGATTACAAGTGTGAGCCACCATGTCCGGCTGCTTTAGTAAATCTTTACAAAAAAGATCTAAGATTCTATGGGAAAGGTAAGACTAAGGGAAAACCAGTAATCCCATCATGTTAATTGCAATGCAACCTGCATTTTCTGTTAAAAGCAGATCAAAATAGACTTTTGATCGACTTTTATTTTGCTAATAACAATCTCTAATGCTTGCATGTCACAACACATTTAATCAAACCTCTATTCAACGTCTCCACTGCTGAGCCCACCTCTCCTGCTCGCTCCCACTCATTCTGTCTCAGTGATCTCTCTCACTGGCCACGGTTGCTTCTTCCCATTTCAAGGCTGTGGTTCAGGCATGCTCTAATTAGTTCCATTTACTGTGCAAGGACCTGATCTGCTCAAAGAAGAAAGCCGTTCCATCTTGAAATCAGAGAGAGACGGTACCAGCGAGTAGATGCTGCTGGCTCCACATCAGTCCTTTATTTGCTCAAGAAATCTTAACCTCAATCTCCTCCAGAAACTCTGCAGGGGCTGGTCCCCATCATGGCTGAGACCACTTCCAGATTTTTTGCTCTAAGGAAGTGGTCAGACTATAGACAGTGTCCTGACACAGTACTTTCAGTATATTTTTATTTCACTATCTCACACAAAATTCTTTTTTAAAATTCTTTTTTAGAATCTTTTTTTGTGTGTGTGGTACTGGAGATTGAACCCAGGGGAATTCTACCTCTGAGATATACCCCCAGACCTATTTTTTATTCTTTATTTTGAAACAGGGTCTCACTAAGTTGCACAGGGCCTCACTAAATAGATGAGGCTGGCTGTGAATTTGCAATCCTCCTGTTTCAGCCTCCCAAGTACTTGGATTACAAGTATGTGCCACCATGCCCGGTTTCTTTTTTTTTTTTTAATAATTTTATTTTTTAATTGGTGCATTGTAATCACATCTTTGTTAGGTACAAGCTGATAAAAAACATACATGCACACATTTCTCCTTTAACCCTACCTCAATTCCCACCCCACTCCCTCCTTCTCAAATTCAGATTAGGGATTGACTTTGATATGTTTGTGAAAGCACATCATGTGCATTAGGGTGTCCCCCCTACCCCCATCACCTTCCATTAAGTCAAATTCTTTGTTCACCTAAGGTTTCTCTTTCATCTGGAGTCCCTTTTATGCCCCATTTTCTCCCTAGCTTCCCCATATTAGGGAGAGCATACAATTTTTACTTTTTGTTACTGACTAATCTCACTTAACATAATGTTTTCTAGTTCCATCCATTTCCCTGCAAATAACATGATTTTGTTCTTTATGGCTGAGTAAAATTCCATTGTGTGCATATCCCAGAGTTTTGTAATCCATTCATCTGTTGATGGACATCTTGGCTGCTTCCATAGTTTGGCAATTGTGAATTGTGCGGCTATAAACATAGATACACATGCATCAGTCTGATAGTTTGGTTTCCATTCTTTTGAGTAGATACCCAGAAGTGGTACTGCTGGATAATACAGTAGGTTCATTCCCATTCGTCTAAGGATCCCAAAGTGGTTGCACTAATCTGCAATCCCACCAACAATGTATTAGGGTTACCATTTCTCCACACCCTTGCCAGCATTTGTTGTTTGTGTTCTCTTTTTTTTTTTTCTTTTTTCATTCTTTTTTTTTTTTTTGCGGTACTAGGGATTGAACTCAGGGGCATTCTACCTCCGAGCTACATCCCCAGCCTTATTTTTTATTCTTTATTTTGAAACAGGGTCTCACTAAGTTGTGGAGGGCCTCACTAGGTAGCTGAGGCTGGACTGGATCCTCCGGTCTCAGCCTCCCGAATGCTGGGATTACAAGCGTGCGCCACCATGCCCGGCTGTTGTTTGTGTTCTTGATGATTGCCATTCTGATTGGGATTAGGTGAAATCTCAAGGTAGTTTTGATTTGCATCTCTCTGATTGCTAATGATGGCTTCTTTTTAAGAATCTTTACATGCTCTAATAATAGGTTCCTTGGTTAACTAAGCCAGTGTTACAGCAATAAGACATGAAGAGAGAAAGATTAAAAACATTTTTAAATACCACAGATATATACACATAAACATCCATACACTCTTCTACTTATTGGACATAAATAGTTTTAGAGATATAAATGCCATTATGATGTTTTTAATAGAAGATAGGAGGATTAAATTATTACACCTAGTTCTGAGTAGGTATTCTTTTAAAAATCAAATCTATGTTTTTAACTGATACAAAAAAATAAAATATTGTACCTATTAATGGAACATCATGCAATGTCTCAACACATGTATTCATTGTGTAATGTTTAAATCAGGCTAAACATATCTATCTCCTCAAATATTCATCATTTTTTTATGGTAAAGATTTTCAAAATCCTTTCTTCTAGTTTTCTGAAATATACAGTACACTGCTATTGTCTACCCTCCCCCTACATGCAACAGCACATTGGAACTTCTTCTCCAACTGTAACTTAGCACCCACTGGTCCACCTGCCCCCACCCTTTTCTCCTCCCTACTCTGCCAAGCTTCTGTTAACCAGGATTCTACTCTCAACTTCTATGAGGTCAACTTTTTGAGATTCCACCTCTGAGCAAGATCATGTGCTACTTGTCTTTCTTTGGCTTATTTCATTCAACGATTTCCATTATCATCCATGTCACTAGTGACAAGATTACATTTTTTATGGCTGAATAGTATGCCACTGTGTGTGTGCCACCTTTCTACCATCTGTTCATAAGTTGATGGATACATTAGCTGTTTCCATTTCTTAGCTATTATGAATATTGCTGCAAAAAGCATGGGAACACAGCAGTCTCTTTGACATACTGATTTCATTTCCTCTGAGTATGTATGCAGAAATGGGATTGCTGGATCATATGACAGTTCTATTTTTTACTCCACTAGGTATTCTATTGTCACAGGATATAACACAATAATTATTTTATTTGTAATTGTGAGAAAGGGATTATTCTAAATAAGGTTGTTTTATACACAATTGAACTTATTCCTTTAAGCACTTTATGTTTATAAAGAGCACTGGGCAAAATGCCTAGCACAAAAGAGCTGTTTAATAAAACAGAGCAGTCCCTCCTTATCCATAGAAGACCCTCCCATGGGTGCCTAAAACTGCAGATAGTACCAAATCCTATATATATTGTTTCTTTTTCTATACATAACCAAATAAATTTTAATTTATTCATGAAGCACAGTAAAATATTAACAATAACTAATGATAAAATGGAACAATGATAGCAACATACCATATATAATAAAACATATATGAATGTGACCTCTCTCTCTCTCAAAATGTCTTACTTCTGCATTGCACTACAGTAATATTTTCAGACCACAGTTGACTGTGGATAACTGAGACCACAGTTAAGGGGAGACAACCAGGAGGAGACCAGGAGCTGAGGGGTGCTGTAATAAGGTGACACTTCCGTGTGATCACAGGACTTCCTGCAATAACATTAAGCGATGTATAGTTCCAGTCTTTACTAACTATATAATTATTTGTAATATAATACTGAATTTCAAAATGATTTTCCCATCTGTTCCCTTAGTTAACTGGTACTTCTTATGGCTCAGAGGCTTCCCTTCTCTATTATTTCCTCTGTTCCTAAACTCTATATTTTTCAAGTTATCTGTTGTACCTTAGAAAGCCAAAGAGCCGAGCACCTTAAAACTATATAGAGAATAAGTCATTTTATACATTGGAAGATTTGGTTTTCTCACATTTTTCTGAGGCTTTCTTTATCTATATCCATAGGGATTGGTGCTACATAGTACAGCATTATGCAGTATAAATAGGGGGTATGTATGTGTGCATATGTATAAATACATATATAATATGTGGTACTTCATAGTTTTGTAGATAAGTAGTATGTTATATATTCCTAGTTTATGTCATATGTAACTAAATATGTATAATTAGTATTCTAGTATATGGTTTAATACAACTTTATGGTATCATAATATAATCTTATCAGTTTGCAGTACAATCATATCAGGTCCCTGCCAGTTCTCATAATTATTCCAACAAATCAATCACATCCTCCACAGGAACAAGGAGCATCTCAGCCTCTTATGCTACAGTGCCTCTCCCTACACCCTGCTCGTTCTCTCTGCTGCCAAGCGCAGTTCCCGTGTGGGTGTGCATAGCTGATTCTCCTCACTGGACTATGAGTGTATGCTACTAATAATTTGCTATCAACATCAAAAGACTGAGAGAGACAGAAAGAGAATCCCAGGTCAAACAGAAGCAGCCTCTGAATGAACGCAGTGTTGTGACGAAAGCCCTTGGGGCTTTGGGGGCCACTTTAGGGGATGCAGTACCACTTCTGGTCTTTCCCTGGCAACTTTTTGGTTCCTACAGTTCTAGTCTTGACGATTAAGACTGGAATTCTGAGTATGTGAGCCGTTCTTGACTCAGCATTTTAATTCATTTTCAGTAGCCCTGAGCGAGAAAACACTAATGCTCAAGGACTTGAGGTAAGGAGCTTCACTGGTCTGGGAATCAGGTTCCTCAACAGTCTATAAAAGATCTCTGATAGAAAAATCCAGCTGGGCGTGGAGGCGCACGCTTATAATCCCAGCATTCGGGAGGCTGAGACCGGAGGATCCGGGTTCGCGGCCAGCCTCAGCTACCTAGTGAGGCACTCCGCAACTTAGTGAGACTCGGTTTCAAAATAAAGAATAAAATATAGGGCTGGGGGTATAGCTCGGAGGTAGAATGCCCCTGAGTTCAATCCCCAGTACCGCAAAAAAAAAAAAAAAAAAAAAAAA